>JAVQJG010028571.1:0-18137 GCA_036024015.1 Craterocephalus amniculus
TTATGACACCAAAATTATTCAAATAGACCTTGTAGATGCAGAGATATACTCTATTCATTTTGGGTATGTCGTTTTTGCACAGAAACTTAAAAAAGAGGCTGGGGCTTAAGAGGTTAAGAAATCATCATGTTTTATGTTTTATGAGTAAAACATGATATGTATCATGTTTTACTCTGTAAGCAGCTTTATACCTGCAGTTATAGAATAAGGCACTTTTAATTCTCGTTATATTTACCCACCTGTCCAGATCTCTACCGTCTCCTTTCTTGAAGTTTCATACGTGATTAGCTTTCTAATCTGTTCTTCTTTCTTTGTCATTTTCTCTTACTTTTGATTTTAAATTCTTCTCTTGTTCTGTTTTTATTAAATTTCTTTCTTTTGAAAGTTGGTTTGGTTTTAATGTACTTTTAATGTAATGCTTCGTCTGCACCCCGCTGTAAGGGTTCTGATGTTTTATGTAAAGCACCTTGAATTGTCTTGTTCAACTCGTTTCATATTGCCAGTAGATACACATCACCTTGGTCTTTTCCAGGGAGCCATCCTGCGGAGCTTTAAATCTGAGCTGTACATATAAAAGACACTTTGTGTCTTCTTTTCTGCTTCACAGCCCCAACGTTATTTCTGCATCACACCCTGAAATTATGTAGTCGGTGTGTGTGTTAAAAAAATAGCGCCATAAAAAGGAATTTGTGTTAATGTTCCACCCTGTATCAGTGAAGTTGGCTTGGCTGTAGTGTTTATTTCTGGAATCTGAATTATGACTCAATAAGTTATTGCACCCTGTCCTTGCAATTTGCAAACAAAATAAGGTTCTCAGCTAATTTACTTCTGCAACTTTTTTCTAAAAGAAGTTAAAAACCACAGCAGTCGTCTTCAAAGACGTCGTCTTATCGCGCTGAACAGACGGTAAAGAAGAGCAGCCTGTTTGTTTCCCTCAAACATATCTGTGTTTGAAACATGTCTGTCATTAAAAACTGTCTGAGAATCACAGTTTTTTGTGGAGGGACAGGAAATGAGAACATCAGTCTGCAGAATGAAACGCTGCTTTGACCTTACAGTACTGACTGCCTTTGCTTGTTTGCAACTTTCCTTCTGCTTTGTGTGTCACTGCATGGAACAGGTGGGTCATAATAAGGTACATCATAAGTGTGCATGCACACATAAATAATGTGCTGATAATAGAGGCTGAGCCATGAATGAAACCTTTCCGTCATTGCAGAGGCGAAACTGATGCTCTGCAGAACTCTGGTATTTGATGACAGCAATCAAAAAGTTTGTATACGTGTTCAGAGACCTCCTGTGTCTCTGTGGGAAATCATAGCTTTCGTAAAACAAGAATATGCACCACAAGCAGAATTACACAATATAATGACTATCATAATGTCACAATGTATAACACACTGCTACTTGACATTTAATTACATCACAACTTAGTTTTTGAGTCTCATTAGATTTGTGCTGCATTATCCTTTTTTCCCTACATACTATAATTAGTTGGTTCGTTCTTATTTAGTTAGTCTATTTTTAGCAGACTAACAATCTTTTCTTAATAAGAAAAAGGTTTATTTGTCTTTGGGTTGCCATAACCAAGGTTTTCTTTTTTTTCTTGTAAATGTGAAGTGAATTTTATTTTTTTCCCTCTTGTTTGCTTCTTTTCTCAGAGAAGCTTAGACCAAGCTGAAAGCAATATTTGCTGTAAAGCTCCAGAGTGTGATGCTGGCCTTGGTGAAAGGTGAACCCACTAACCGACAACTATGACGGCACTGCAAGGATTTTTAGAAAAGATGTTGGGTTTTGTTGCTGTTGGTTAGATACAGCAAACAACTTTGAGCCAATTTTAAGACACCATTTTATGCTGCAGTGCTGAGTAAATGGTTAGAGGCCAAAAGAAAAGAGTGGCATGAAGTAAGAGCAATAACTTATCGAGCCACTATAGAACCTTTGGCATTTTCTCAGTGATGCACCCCCTACTGACGGACAATTCGGCCTCCATCTTGCATCCTACCTGTACTGTCTTATCTCCTTTTCTGTCTCGTTCCCTCTTTCTTTTTCTCTCTTCCTCCGATAACATCTTCTTGCATTTCTTTCCTGAATGTCCACTTACTAGCCTGTGGCACATGTGGAAAGCAGAGCTCAGCTGGAACATCATGTGTGTGTCCGAGACACAAATGTTGTATTTTGGGTTCAGAAGTAGAGTTCAGAAATGAACATGATGGCACGGTGCCTTCAAACAAGTCCAGAATGTGGAGTTTTAGGATTGAGAAGTTATAAGTGCATCTTTAAGGCCCATTTTTGACCAGCAACACCCAGAACTTGGGCTGAGAAAATTTTTCATGTAGAGGATTTTACTTAGATCTGGGGGAACAACAACGTTTGTGAATAAAAAGTCAGTTGAAGTGTTGTTGGTTGTTCTATTTGTTTTAAAATGTAGCCACAGTGAAAAATAAAATAAATAAACATTTTACAGCTTATTAGCCAGGGTTCGGATTACATTTGCGTTTACATTTCCTCCCGAATTGTGCAAAACCTAAATATCACAAAAAGAAAATGGTAATGGAAACACTTAGATTAAAAACAAAACTAAAATAACTCTCAAATATCCCTCCGAAGATTTTATGATCTAATGAGGCAGTTTTTCACACATGTTACACAGAAGTATATTACAATTCCACATTTACAGTTCATGCCATCAAACCTGGATTTGGACTAAGTTACCAGTTTGTAAAGGCAGTAGCTGCTTGCGTCCGGACAGGAAATATCTCCCATGGAAACGTAGCTACTGGGTTGTTCCGGGAGCCTTTTTTGGGGACATGTTTGTGACTTCAAAGTTCATATGCATGTGCATAATTATCGTTCACAATAAGTTAGAGATATTGTTATTTACAGAGTGCTTTCCCTATTTGGTCGGAATTTTAATGAAGTTCCCATTGATATTACTAATAATGAATGAGATGAAACACCATTTTCATTAGTTTAATATTTAACATCTATGTATGACATCCACTGAGTCTCTCACAATGTCCTTTACTTATTGTGAACGGTGTACAACTTAATGGTAGCATGGTTTAATAATATGGTTACTGCAAAAACATTCTGCTATTACTCTGAGAAGCTGATACAATCAGTAGAACAACAGCTAACCAACAAAGTTACAATGCCATTAAAAGAATACATAAATAATTACAAATTTGCCATCTTCTCAGAGACAGAGAATAGTATTTTGGCAGATGAGTGTTTTGTCTGTGAACCAAATCCACCAAAAATCCCTTCATCCTACACATTTTGGAATTTTTTGATCATTCACAAGTCTTAAATTTTAGATTTCTTTCCTCAGCTATCCTGAAACAAAGTTATTACTGGTGTTATTTTAAAAATCTGAATTTGCCATCATCTCTGCCGGAGAAGCAGATTCTGGGCTTGTAGGTGCTTTGTCACAGTGGCGAACCGGATCCACAAAAAATAAAGCACTTTAAAAACAACATAAGATCTGACCAAAGTGCTGTACAATAAATATAAAAGCTGAGAAACGGGACAAATGAAAAACAAGGATTAAAATTATGTGGTGGAAATGGAAGGAAACAGGGACAGGAACTCTTAATACCCATAATTCATATTTAAAGGGATCAAACCCCATGTTTTAGCATCGCTGGTGTTAGTTGTATCTGATGCTGTCATTGTAGCTGGAACAATTTAGTCAAGCACACACACATTTAATCAAGTGCTGCATGCTAAAACACATCTCATTTTCCTTCTAATTTATGTTACTTTGGACATTTTAGGGCCTGATATTTTCCTTCTTCAATTGAATGTCCCTTTCTTTTACTCATTTCATTTTAATTCAATGTAAAAAAAGATTTTTTTGTCCCTGAGGGGCAATTGGTGGCACACAGAGTAGTTCTCAGTTTCACAGTATGCAGAGGTAAAACAAAGGAAAAGAAACAAGAAATGCGGCTAAAATCTTAAGAGTGCAAAATGGGTGTAGATATGGTAAAATAAAATCTCAGAATTATATAAGTATAGTACAGTTTAATATAATGCACTGTGTTATATTAAAACAGTACAGCATACGGTAACATAATGAGGAGCTGTTATTTTGGGTTGTGAGGTCCCTTAGGGATGGTTGGGAGTTGGGGTGTTGGACAGCCATGGGAATGAAGGTTGTCCTCCTGAGTCCTGCATCTGGAGCAGATTTCCAGAGGGAAGCGATTGGAAAGCAGGGAACAGGGCTTCTGGTGATGGGGGTCCTGGAGGATCCCGCTGGAGCAGGAGGTAGAGAGGGCTCTGAGCTAATGATCCTTAAACACACCTGGACCATGTTCTGACCGTGGGTCTGGTTTCAGAGGCTGATGGAGTTGATTTATGTGGTTAAAATGATTCGTCTGATTAGATGCAAGTCTGGTCAGTAATTAATCCATTGAGATCATTCATTAACCTACAAATATTCCTGAAATGGGGCCATGGTGCAGCTTTGGCTTCTGTAAGTACATTCCAGTGCCAGATTTTTAAAACCAAGCCTCTACCCCTTTATTATTTCTTTTACTTCTGTAAAGAATCCATTAGTTTGTTTTTTTTAACACAAACTGATCCACTTTGGAAAGAAACTAAAAGTGAGAAATGTGTTGGTAGGAGAAAAAAGAACCTTCCTCTGAATTTTAAATTCCAGCTCAAACTTTATTGCAGACTCAAGGTCTGGAATAAGAAACAAGATGTAACATAATAAAGACACACACGTATCTTAAAATTTGCAGAAGTCGGTCCTCTATGAGGAAACAGACTGATTTGATACTAAACCATCATAATTTCATTGTCCTGATGATAATCTCATTTTCTCAGACATGAAGCCTGCACATAAATCTTTGCATCATAGAAAATCATTTTTAATAGTGCTGATTCATGCAGCTTCACACCATCTCCGTCTTTTCAACAGTTCTCCCTTGGCATGAACAGCCTGAAGTCTTTGCTGGCATTTCCTCTTATTCTCAGTAAACACGGGTCTGTGGGAGAGAATGGAGAACAACAGGACGTCTTTCTGCTGGCTGGATGGACTTAAACTCAACTTTTACATCTTCTTAAATTGTAAACAGTGAACAAACGAATATGATGACAACATGATGCTGTTGTATGAATGCTGCATTATGTGCAAGCATGTTATAGAATAACATGTACGGTAGATGCTGCTTCTTTAGAAAATGGAGACGGAAAAATAATAGTTAATGCTCTTTTTACCTGCAGAATAAACCAGTCTATACAGCTGCTGCTGAAATCAGCTACATGTCTGCTGCTCGAGACCAAATAGAGAACTAATGTTTCACTTATTATAAAGTCTCTGCACCTCCCTTTACTTTAGGTTTCATGTTAAGATCCTTTTACTGGTTTCTAAAACTTTTAATCATCTTTGTCCTACTTTTCTAGAACACTTAGTTCTTCAAATATAGGCCCTTTATCATCCCTAAAACACACAGTGATGTAGCTTTTTTTTAACGTGCTCCTCACCTGTAGAGCAGCCTATGCCTGCTATCCTGCTCGGCTTTAGATTTTTCCCTGCTCCAGCACACCTGATTCAAATTAAATGTATCCAACAGCTTCTGCCAACTTCTTCACAAGTATCCATTACTGTAACTTCAGTCAGGTGTGTTGGGGCAGGGAAACAACAAACACCTGCAGGAGTGCCGCCCTCCAAGACCGGAGTGTCACACCTGAGGACTATATCTGAAGACCTGGGAGCAGCTGTTTGCACACCTTAAAAAGAAAGCTTAAGACATGTGTTTTTAGTTTGGCTTTTAACTGAACTTTATTTGTAGACTAATTTAGACTCATTTGTAGACTCATTAAATTGCATCAGGTGTGTTGGAGCAGGGATACAGTGGAAACCATGACACCTGTCGGACCGAACTGAGTGGCTCTACTTTAGAGAGTTGTGGCTGGCTGAATTCTTTAAACATATTCTGGCAAAAGCAACTTAACCATCTGACCTTGCCCTTTAAGACAGACAGAACAGACAGCATCAGCCGGGGAATGACATGAATGTTGTAAGGCCCACTTTAGGCAGGCTGGAGCTATCTGTCCTTAATTCCCCTTAAAAAACCCCTAATGTATAATGTTATCAGTCGATTATGGTGCAACTGTGACCTTTTAGTTCTCTCTTCGTTTATTCTATTTTCTAGATAAAAACTACGTATCATATGGTTAATCTGCAGAGCAGTGATGGTGGTTAGTTCCTAACAGCAAAAACAAATAAAACAAAACAAATAAAAACAAAAACAAAACATGTCAGCTTGTGAATCTTTTTAATCCTGCCCCCCCAAACAGGAGAAAACAGGAATAGAAAGTGGATGTGATGGATATGAATAGAGCTGCATGCTTCCTGTAACTGAACAACAAATGCTGCTCTTAAATTTGCTGTTTCTTCATACATGTGATTTTACCAGATAATGTCACCTCCTGAGGGCTAAGCCCCCCTGTATTTCACCCCTACCGCCGTCCTTGGGCAAGGAGCCATGAATCCTGAAGTTACAGGAACTATTCCGACAGGAGGAAATCATTGCATTCAAATATAAGCATGAGAGTTGCAGAACTTGAACTGAACGTTCTTATGCAACATGCACATAAATCTATTGTCCCATATGTGCGTCATTGTAGTGAACAATATGTTGTATTGAGCGCATTTTTGTGCACGTGATCCCTCCCTCTCACACTCAGGTATCAGCAGGACACACCCAGAGCGCAAACACATCTATGCAAACTATTTCCCCTCATTCATGATTATTATCAGACTGTAAACTAGAACCTGTCGCAGTCTGAGTATATGGGCTGGGTACTACGGCTCAAGTCCTCTTGGTGACGCTCTGCTGACATCACTCTGATATTCCCCACTCAGCTCCCGCAATAAACACACGGAGCTCCGCCGGCTCTCTCACACACTCCCTCCACACTTTAGTTTCTGCTTCACCCCGCTCTCTGCGGTCACACCGAGCCGTTGGACGCAACCTGCCGCGGGCTACCTGTGCGCGGCGGCCGGGCCACAACGGGGAGGGGTCGGACTCTTCCTGTCACTGACTCATTCAGAGGAGCACACGGGGACCTGAGCGCCGTCCGGACTGAGGAGAAGGGCACGCGGAGAAGGCAGGACAAGCTGCAACTTGGCCGATTTCAAACCTCTGAAGATCCGAACTGAGCTCCTAAAGTTTGCTGACGGCTCGGAGAAGGAATAACGCGGACCCGGCTGCGGCGCATCAGCACGCTGTTGTGGATTTTAGTGTCCACCTTGTCTGCTGTTGAGAAAGAATGGCGAGAGATTACGTCGCGCACCGCCGGGTCTCTCCGGCGACACGCGCTTGGCTGGTGGCCGTAGCGATCACCCTCGCAGCCCAAGGTAAGGTGAAATAGAGCCGAGCTGTGTTTAAGAACAACGGGAAGCTCCCGGAGCCCCGCGCGCCCGGGCTCGGGCTGCGCTCCGGACTTTCCAGCCGCGCTGCACGCTGCGCTGTCGCGTCTCCGTCCTCCGTCTGGCTGCTGTTTTTTGTCTGGCTGAAACCTGTTGTAAAAGTTTATTGTCCGGACCCTCGAGCAGCCAGCGTTCAGTCACAACAACCAAATCATGATATGTGAGGTGTGGCTCTCCTGGCTCGTGGGGGGGGGGATTTTTTTGTCCTAATTTCACGCTGCTTCGGTCGGCAGGTGACCGTTCAGGAAACCTAATCCCCTCTGAGCCTTTACAAACCCTTCCTGCAAGACTGACCTGTAATCTGTGTTTACCTGCTGGAAAGTGCAGTGAAAATAGGGCGCAATCACAACCGTATGTTTGATAACTTATCATTAGAGTAATGCCAGCAATTAGTCCCATTCTCCTGGCCAACGTGGTGGCGCGAGCCCTTCTCTCAGTAGGAAATGAGAATTGCTTGGCCCTTGCTCCCCAACACTGAATACCAGCTTGTCAAAAGCTCTTAATGAAAACCCACTTTAATAAATGAGAAACATCGGTACTTATGCAAACATTCATCTAAATGAGGAAAAATGCCATCAATGTGACATTGCTGAAGTTATTAGTGCTTGACATCTGATTTAAAAGAGCAATAGATGCACAGAAAATTCTCAGTGCTCCTTTATTCTAGGTTGAAGCAATTATACTGACATAAAGGCAGGAAAAAAATGCTAATACTCAACTGTAATTGAAGAAAAAAGGTGTAAAAAAAAAATATTTAAACTCCCAGCTCTCTCTCTACCCAGGCTCAGGAGCAGAGCTGTATGTGATTTAAATCCAGTATTGACTGATATGAGCAGCCTGCTGCTGTCAAGCTTCTCAGTAAACATGCTGTTAATGTGAAGCAAACCTGATTCATCCCAGTCTGAGTGTTATGGTCCTCAGGTGGGCCACGGCCCTGCAGGTGTCAAAACGAAACACATCTCTTCAGCATCTCGTCTTCAATTTCAATGCAAAGCTGCTAATAACTCATTAATTTGAGCCAGGTGAGTGGGAGCAGGGAGATGTGTAAAAGCTGCAGGGCAGTGGCCCCCCCACCAAGGAGCAGAGGTGAAAAGCCCTGCCCGAAGGCATCAGAAGAATACCGATGTTTATGTCTGGATTTGGGTTTAAAAACAGCTCCTAACTAATGTCACTGAGACTAAACGGCTATAATTATGGTTGCTGTAAACTTGAGGGACACAGAGATAAAAACAATCCCAGTTGTTCATTAACGTGTTTATGAATAAGCAGCTACATTTCCTAGTGAGATTAGACTGTTCGATATGGAGGTAAACAGTCTCAAATGTCGCACATCAACTAATACGCATCAATTAAATGCAATTTTCTGTTATGTATTCCCAACAGAGATGAGGTAAGATAAAAAAAAAAAACATCTGGTAGTTGGGCTGGCAGTGATGGAATGACTCTGTCAGCCTGTTGTTTTCACCTGGGTGTAACTAGTATCATCTGTCAGAGCTGTCCCCAAATTGTCACCAAGGAAAAAGAAGATGGGTCATAATGGAGCTGGGAGATATGTCATCCAGTGCGCTGACGCTCCTCAGAGACATGCCTCGCAGATCAAAGCAAATGGGAGGGCAAGTTATTTGAAGGCAGAGCTGCAGAGCCTCGCTTTGCGTTTTGCGGGAGCATCTGTTGCATAATGGGTTACTCCGTGAACCTTCTTTTTTTTAGTGGGTGTAGAAGGAAGGAAGACTTAACCTTGATGGGAATCAGCTTTGCGCTGACTTCCTCTCTCCTGCTGCGTGTTTGGAGCCGGGCTAAGAAGCAGCCGAGCTGGAAAAGGCCAGTGTGAGAATGAGCTGGAGTCCTCAGCACTGGAAGGCGTGAAGCTGAGGTCGGCGTGGGGATGACAGCCCCTCAGCCCAGACCCCGCTGCATCTGGTCTGCATTGGTAGAAAGCTGTCAGATTGCCATGGCAGCATCCCCACAGGTTATGAATGAATTTGAACGTGCAATAACACAAGTGTCTTGTTGGAGGGAAAACCAGCAGTCACACTGGCCACCGTCGCATGCTTTTTAATTCAGAAGTTATTAATCCGCTTTAAACAATTCAGAATTAAAATTTCTCATTCAGGTTTACATGGAAAACAAATTTTCTTAATTCTGCTCTTGATCTGGGGGTTTGGAAGGGTTCTGATTGGAGAGGCGGCGGAAATGACATACTTACATTTACCGGAAGAAAACAAACTTTGCTTCTCTTCAACTCCTCGGCCGGGTAAAAGAGAAACTGTTGCGGACGTGTCAAAAATTGCTGAACATCTGGAATTAGCTTAAAGCCTTGGAATGATCATTTTCACTCAGAATAAAGCGTTCACATGGTCATTCTCCATCTCTTTAAAGCAGAATTAACTAGTAATCTGAATTAAAGAAGAATTGAAAAACGCATGTAAACGTGTCAGTTGTGGCTACTGACTGAAATCAGAGATTCTACTTTTTGTTGAGCTTTTTCTCCCCTGTGAGCACCTGTGTGTTTATATGATTATGCAGCTCTGTGGAAAATTGACCGGCACTCTGCAACAGGTGTTAATGGCAGTACACGAAGCGTAACGGTAAGAGAAGCAAGTTAACCTTGAGTGGAAAAAAGACAAAACAGAGTTGAGAGGATATCATTCTGCAGCAATGATAATTAAGTCACTTCAGGTGCCCCCCTCTCCTCTGAGCCCCGTCTCTGCAGGCTCGATCCTGCGCTGAAATGTCAATGATGATGAGTCCCCTTGACGGCTCGCTGGAGACGGAGGGCTGATTAGCTTATCACTTGGAGAGCAGGCGGCCGATGATTATCGCTCGCCGAGCAGCACGGCCTGATTATCGAGAGCCCTTATTAATGACTCATCGTCTGCTTTGCATTGCAGCATGTTGTTTGCATATTTAATGTATGGATCTGTTGATGGTCTGGTCTTGTGTTAAAATAGAGGTTCTCTCCAATTTATGAAGTAAGTTGTGAGTTTTAGTGCGAGCGTGTGTCGTGTGATGGCCTGTGCAGGTACTCTGGCTCTGCCTGGTGGGCTGCAGCCAGAGTGGCATAGAAGACGGTCAGTTTCATTAGGTTAGAGCATGAAATCTGAAACACCAGCGTCTCTCTTCACTCCAAAACCTTATTCAGTGAGATGTTTTATAGTGTTATAATATCTGATGCATTTTAGATTCAAACACCCAGAAAAATATCCGCTGCAGACATAATTTATTTGTTTTCGGGGGTTTGGGAGTACATTAGGATTCCCCGGGAAGAGCTGGAAATGTTGCAGCAGAGGAGGAAGGAAGGAAATCTGGAGCGGTTAACGCCACAACCTGAGTCTGGATGATTGCCAGAGGAAAGAAAGGTGGACGGGTGGAAACATGGACCTTTTTACAGCTGTAATTAAAATTCATAAACAAGCAAAGGGGTTTAAGAAATGCACCTATGCGTTCTCACGGCAGCCGAGCATTTGAGCTGATTAATTACTGGATGAAACCCAGAGGGAGAATATTTGCTATCATTTCTGAAGCAGATTGTTTAAACATGTTTTCTTAGTTTAGTTACCAGATTTTTCTCACAGTTAATAAATTATGTTTGGTGGAGCTTGATCCCAAGGATAAAAAAACCCAAACAAACCCAGACCTCTTGTGGCTGGAAGCAGAAAGTTTGATAACCATAGGCACCTTATCCTTGTACAAAATAGAAGAGAATGACCGAATAGTGGGGCCATGAGGGGGAAATATCCCAAAAATAAGTTCATCCATCAGCATCAGGAAGCAGCCAGATCCCGTTGGGAGGCATTTTAATGATGTGAACAATTCCATTAAATTAAACTTTCTTTGTATATTATAATTTCATCTGTTAGAATCTAATTTATTATAATCCAATTACAACAAATCCAATATATGACCCACATTAGTCCAGTTTATCATACTTTTGAGTTCATAAAAATCCTTTCCACCCTAGGAAACCAGCCGACATAAAACAACTCTGTGTGTGGGAAACCTTCCGAACATTATTTCTTAAACACTTGACCAGTGAGTTCTAAATCTCTGTAGATGTAAAATAAGGATCTTTTTCATTACACGCTAATTAAAAGCAAACGGGGACCCTCCACATTATATAACCACGTCTGAGCCGTACTTGGGTTGAAAAGAAGTAGATTTGGGCTCTGACTCTGTTGTGCCAAACTGAAAATGTCAATGACTGTTGGCGGTGAGGCCTGCAGCAGTAATCATCCCCTGGAGACGGGAGCATTGAAGCTAATTGAGGGTGTAGGTATGAGGCAGGCCAACACAAACTTCGTGGTGTTGCTGAGGGGCTGAAAGAATTAAGGTCACTTTGTTTTATCTGTGTCTGAGCTGCCATGTGTGCTGCTGCTGAGATGCGCTACGTCTGCCTCTAAATTCCAGCCTTTTCACCGGCTAATTGACGGACTCGTACACGCTGTTGCATCACGTTATTTACTCGCCTTTCCACGTTTGCCGTTATTGATCGTGGGTTTAAGATGCTGGAGAGTTTGCACATTCCAGCAGCTTGCATTAGAGCGTCTTTTCTCTCTGTTTGGATGCTCTCCGTCCTCTTCCGGCCGGAGGAAGAAGTCTGCTTGGCAGGTCACTCCTGGAGATTTTGAAGCAGTTGTCATGGATACATCTTTTTGTGGCTGAGAAGATTTCACATCCCTTTTTTGTTGTGCAGCCATGGGCCTTGTTTGTAGGTCTTTGTTTTCTTTTGTCAGGAGAAGTTAGCTGTTGTCGCTGAAAGATGCTGCAGCTCCGGGGTTTTAATTCATCACTCCGCCTTCCACAAGTCAGCCTGCGTGACTCTGCACTTGGTCAGCATCCCCCCCCCCCTCTTATTTATTTCCAATTCCTCTTCTTGGGGAAAAGGGTTACTAAGCATATTCTGGATCACATCTCTTGGAATAAAGCGTATCGCGGCTAACACCTTGGCATTCCTTTGTGGTTCCTCAGCAAACAGGTGTCATTGAAGAGGGATTAGCGGGCATAGCAACAGGAGCAGGGCCATGAATCACCACGGGGCCCGTCCAAGGATGCTCAGGGAAACTTTCTGCTTTCAGCATCATGAGCGCCTTTGCAAATCTCTTAATGCAAACACAAACACAGTGGTGCCAGCCCCCCTCCTGAGTTTTACTTTTACCACCACGCCGGGTATGAATTCCAGCCAGGCTTTCCTTTTCTCTCTCTTTTATTCCTCCGTTCATACTCCCTCCGTCTCATTCTCTCGCCCTCTATTTCACACTCATTCTTTCGCTCGCGACCCCATTCTGAGCCAGCCGAGCTGGCTGCCGCTCCATGCCGGCTCCCGAGTGGGGGCCCTTTTGTTGGAACGGCTTTTGGTGGAATTAAAAAGGGTGCCAGCCTTTTTTCCCCTCAGTTCCTCCCACCCCCTCCTCTTCCTCCCTCCTTCCATGCTGCTGCTCTCGGTTCTTCCAGGCCTCAGTGTTTGGAGAGGGAGGGCGCTCCGGGTAAACTCAGAAGTGTAAAACTGTTTAGACAAGCATCCCCGCTCTGTCTGCCCGTCCACAGACCACCGGGAGTCTGCTCCTCCTCCTCCTCCCTGCCTTTCCTCTCCTGATGAGGCTCTTCGGTGACAAAATGGAAATTGCTTTCCCCGTCTGTGTAGGAGTGCAGCGGCGGATCGGGCTGCGATGTGACTTTGTGACATTTCCTCTTGTATCCATGTGGGCGATAAATAGGTGCAGGAGCATTTGTTTGCTTCACCTGCATCATTTGGGAGCCGGGAAGCAGGACGGAGAGAAAGGAGGGTAAACGGGACGGCTTTGCTTAAATGATGTTACGGTTCCAGAAATTGGACCATGTTGGTGGTGATAAAACTCATTACTGTGCACTGATGCCAGCTGCAGATGAAGAGGCGGCGACAAAGGAGGTTGCACAAACACAGAGTGATGCTTATTTAAAATGCTGATAGCGTTTATCAATAAGATGCACCGTGCATCGGTACGGTAGGAGGAACGAGATCCACTTCAACAGTATGATGGAGCGGCATGGTGTTCAGTCATAACAAGTCCATTTTCAAATTTTTTCCTTCGATTTATTGTGTGTTCTAATGTAAAGTTAAGGCTCACAGGTTGGAGCCAGGGCGATGTGGGAAATAAAGTCTTATATTTTTCAATAACCCAAAATGTTTCAGTGGAAAATACTAAATAACGCTGACAGAATCCAAACGAGAGCTGAGAACGAGATGACAACAGCGACCTGGCTCTGAACAAAGGAAACTGCAGTATTTACACTGAGGGATGAAGGATAAGGAATGAGAGTGGCAATCAGTTTCATGAAACCTGGTGGGACGTTACAACAGGAAGGACAGCCTGGGATTCATTCAGTACAGAATAGTGTCCAAAAAATTGATTCCCAGATATTAATGTCTGGTATCTATTTGGATATTAATCAGAGTATTGATACTTACATCCAAGGTTAGTGTCTGCTGGTCCACAAAAAGAAGCAGTTGCCTCTACCCCTTTTTAAACGGGCTCTGCAGTGGGCAGCCGCTCCCCCAACAGCAGTCACCTAGAGGACCACAGTGTTTACAGTGTGGCAAATGTATCTCACACTTTCAGACGCCTCAAGGCAAGGCAGGTTTGAGAAGAGAAGCTGTGAAGAAAGCATTAAATGTAGTAAACACAAGCAATAAGGAACAAGAATCAAAACAGAAAGATAAAAAACAGCAGAATCACCCTAAAAAAATTCTAAATTGATTAAATTGCTGTTGTTGAAAAGAAACAAACGGGATGGCGAGTTTTTTATTTTTACTTCTGGTAGATGTATGTACTTTGTGTTACATCACTTCAACCCCCCATCCAATCGGAAACCTTCCCAACTTCTGGATTTAAAGTGGAATAATAAAAAAATAATTGTAAACCTTAATTCACAATCATTATTTCCATGTAAACCCAAAGGAGAATATTTTAATTCAGAATTATTTAATTCTGGATTATTAATTCCGAGTTAAAAACATCATATAACCATACCCAACGTTGTTTTTTTCCATATATTTATTAATACATTCTTATTGTTTGAGGTTTCTTTTTTGGTGTCTGACTTTGAATCAAAAAGAAAAAAATAAGGTTTTCTCCCTCTATAGTATCAAAAATGGTATTAATTACCAAGCATCATCCTTAGTATGGGCGTTGAGTTTTGGAATCTTGACGTAGTGCTGATTTAGCACACGCTAAGATACCAGTCCGAACACGAAGCTCACAAAAAGCACTACACAGGACAGGTCCTTCCAGACTTCAGTCATTTCATGAAGAATAAGGCAGCTGTCCTCTGGTTTTCACTGAATGTAACGTTTATATTTTCCACAGTGCTCCAGGTGCATTTACTGACACAGTAGCACATACCTTGATTTTGACACTTCAGTAGAAATCCCACACGTCTCAGCTTCCTTTTAAGATGAAGATTCAACATCCAGCCCTTGTAGTTGTGAAGATGAGCATAATTTATTTTGGATATCATTTCAGACAGAAGACAGAAAAATAGGCTCTGTGAAGAGGAGGTTAACTGTGAATACACCAAGGAGCAAACTTCCAAGGCACTCTCCTGGTTTTAGATGTTTCCCTGCTTCTACACAACAAAGGAATCAGTATGTTGGAGCAGGAAAGCATCTAAAACCCGGAGAATAGTAGGGGAGCCTCCTCTACAGCATTAAACACTTATTAAACATGATCTAAACTAGAATAAATCTTTACACATAAGTAAAGAGCAACGGGATGAAAAACAAGTCGAAACAGAAATTTTAAACTTAATTTAAAAGAAAACAACACAAGGTCTCAACCAAACTAACAAAGCAGGTCTGATGTGTCGTACAGGAGCCTATGAGGAAACAAAAGACCAAATTAAAGCCTGAAACTCTGTTAGCGAGACATTAATCCAAGAACAAGAGCAACCCAAGGACCTGAACACGGTTAACTGGGGTAAAGAACAAAGCAACAAATAACTGAATAAGAACAAAAACAAACCACAAACAAAGCCAGTCCTGACAATCCTCTATCAACTGAACAAATTTATACATCTGACAATTCTACAGTTTTTTTGTTAATTGTTGTTCATTTTTGAATGTTGTTGCTTAGTACACATTACTTTTAACAGCTACCATTATTTGTTATAAAAACTATGAAATTTTTTAAATCATTTATCCAGAATTCAGGTTTCTACAGGTTTTCCTAATAAAATTCAAACTGAGACGTTAATAATTTCCTTGTAATCATAAATGTGACTCACTGTTTTACAGTGAAACAAACAGAAGGAAGATGCCAGACGTCTCTCCACTGATGTCTTTCTTTTTTTGCCGGTTTATAAACTGGTCATATCCTCTTGTAATCTAGGTGATTAGATTGAAAGTGAAACCTTTTTTCGCAGCTGTGTAAGTACAGAGCCCAGCGGCCTGCTAGATAAAAAAGTCAATTTCCTGTCCTGGCTCAAGTGCTACTGCACTAGAAAGGCCAAACCATTGTCAATTGTTTTTAAAATGTGACTGCTCTATTTTCAGACCCCCATTCTTCAACCTTTAGGAGCAGATCTGTAGCATAATATAACAAACTCTGTCTTCTTTTGAACTTCATTTCCTAATTTCTAATTAGTGATGACCTGGAAACTGTCTTCATGTCTCTGTAAACTACATTTTTAGCTACCTGTGGGGGGAATAAAGAAAAAAATTCCCTCCAAAATATCAGTATTCAAAGTTACATCTGGATGAATGAACAAAATGAACAAAATAAAACCTTTGCCTCTTCGTAGCTGTTTTAAAAGTCATTTGAAATGAAATGAAATGAAAAATGCTTCATTAATTCCAGAGGGAACTTGTAATTTATCAAGCCCAGTTGGTGCTGACTGTGATCACTCAGAGAAACAACGCAGGGCAAGACACAAATCTCATATCTTTTTCAGGGAAATAAAGAAACTCAACACCTACGCTGACGTAATGTAAATGGAATTGGAAAAGAATAGAGATGGAATTGATTTATCCCTGCTTTCCTGTCCATAAATAAGTGTCCAGTTGTCTGCAGCCTGGAGGCTGTTACCATCAAGTTGTGGAGGTCAGCAGATAGCCAGCCGGGAGCGAGGGAGAGGCTGTCTGCATTGATGAAATGTTAAAGTGGAACAGGGCTAAAGACAAGGATTTGTGTGTGGCTGACAGTCTGGATGTCTTCTCACCTCTGCTTGCCTCCATATTACTGTTCAAATTGACTGCATCTCCTCTGTGTGTGTGTGTGTTGATTAACTGCAACCGGTTCATCAACATTCTTTGTCATTAGCGTAGTACAATATCACTTTTCCTTATCCTGTTTACATGTGACCGCTGTTCGCAGCAGGCCGTTTTAATGTGAGTCACATGCACATTATAAGAGAATTCCCGGCATCATTTTAAAGTTACAGCCCATTTACCAGCGTGCTTTACCCCCATCCATTCTCACATGCATGCCAGATGTAATTAAAACCTTTTTTTGCTCATTTTTCAATACAAATTCTGCACTTATTTCAAACCTGGCTGGAAACGAATGGCTTTCCTGGCAGACAAAACTGTTATAGAGAGAGAGATTCTTTTTTTTTTATAAGGAGACGGATGTGTAAATTTGGTTTGTCAGGCAACATGTTTCTGGAATCCTCTCTTGGCACAGACTTGCATATCTTGCCCAGCTGTGAGTGACAGGAAACAGTCCACATTTTATAATAACAATGGGACATAGGTTCCTGTCGGCCTTCATTAGGAGACCTTGACATATTCTCTGCTCCCATGAGAGGTCACTACAGATACCGGAAACTGAACAGCTTCAGATCTGTGTTATGAATCTATATTGGTTCTTTTACCTGAGCAGATGAATATGCTTCCTGTTACCTGACTACGTGCCCTGAATCACATGAGCCTTCCAGACATTTCTGTAGTGAAAGTCTATCTTGTTATGCAATATAAATTCAATCATTAGGAACAGACATCATTTCACAAGAGCTTTTATATGTCTGCAAGGATTTCATTTTTCTAGGACTGGTTCATTTTGTTGGGCTTACCGGGGAAACATCTCCTGTGTGTGAATGGCTGAACTACAGCCCCTAACTCAGCATTTCAGAAAAAACTAATTACACATGTGAACTAGATGTTGTTCATTTTCGTGTGATCCACATGTGAAGCATATGTGAATCAGTGCTGATGTAACAGAAATGACATGTTCTACACTTGTGTTCCACATGTGATGCACATGTACACGCACATGTGATCAAACGTGTGATCAAACGTGTGGATGACATGAAAAAACTGTACTTGTGGACCAAAACTTCATGTATGCATATGTGGTTCACATGTGGAATAAAAGTCAAGCACATGTAGATTTTCTGTAATCACCATGTTTTGTAATCACCACTGGCATAACTGAACTTATTTCACCTTATTCCTTTCAACTAAATCTTTCTTGTCTGCATGTCTCTCTCATTCGTTGCAGCGCCTGCATGTCACGCATCAAACTGTGTAAATAAAATTCAAAGAAACTGTCAATATGTTCAAAACAAGCCATAAATCAGAGTTGATTATACCATGCCTAATGGTGCGTTCAGACCAAAAGCAGCGAGAGCGTCGGGAGCATCAGGTTTACATGTAAAGTCTATGCAAATGCGCGTCAAGGCGCGGCGAGCAGTTGAGCAGCGCGTTTTGAGCGTCGGGAGC
>JAVQJG010028613.1:0-28985 GCA_036024015.1 Craterocephalus amniculus
CGGCGCATTTACAGGAGAACTCGGCCGGGAGGCTTGATATTTCACAGTAAAATACGATATACAGTGTTTTATTGTTAAAATCCACCGGATCCACTTTGTTTTTCATCGACTGACTTCCTACCTGAATGATCCCATCTGCTCAAATTGACGAGGAATCCAAGCGGCAAGCGGCAAAAATAGAACAGCCGTGTATTTTAGAGAAGCGGCAAGCGACGGCGCTTCTGGGGCGCTTCAGAAACCTCTGCGCGGCGCCGCTGTTGGAAGGGGTTCCGAAGGATTTAATGGCGGCTATCTGCCGCGACGGCGCTGCGCTGCGCGGCCGCGTCGCTTCCGCGTGCGATGGGTTTTGGGGTTAAGGGTTGCTGGTACAATCCCCAACTTCCTCAGTTTCTGGTCTGAAGTGTCTTTGGGCAGTATAGTAATCCTACATAGCTCACCAACGTGTTTCTCACTTATACGTCATTGTGAGTAACGTAACTGCTAAATGTAGTGAAGTTTAAGTTTAGTTTTTCTGTAATTGGCCCTTCTCTTTACAACACAAAACTGTCCCTGCAACTGATAAGCAGCATGAATAATGCCATTTCGGCATTTAAGGAACTGAAACCTAACTATTTCTGACAGGCTTCACAGAATGTTAGTTCAGCAGTGTGTTTACATCATTCTGTTCATGCTGAATTTACCAAAATTTCAGAGGGACAAATCTAAGTGAAACACTGAATATTAATGCGGTTTTCTAGCGAACATAGTGTGAGAGTGGGCTGCTTCACACGCACTGTAACACATGACTGGTGCGTATGATTTGCATGGAGTGTGGGTGAGACTAAACACATAAGCCAGATAAATATGTCCTTACATTTTTTTGTTCTGGCTGAGAGATCTGCGGCTGACATTTTGTCATGAAAAGTACGATTGCCCCTTGTGTGAAAAATGCTAATGCAGGGAAAGTCCTGTTGCCCCACCTTTTTTCCCCATGTGTGTTTCCTTGTAAATGAAGACTATAAAATATGTCCCTTTGAGAGTATGATTTTTAGGATTTGTGGCCATTATTTGAGATTTTAAATGCTTTTCAGCTGACTGTTATCATCTCTTATTTATCTGAAAAATAAGCTTTCTATAAACCAGATTATTGTTTTGTCTCTTAAACATAGAATCAGTTAAATAAAAGATCTGTCTTATTCATCAATGCTCGAATCCCAAGATTCAAATTGTATGTTTTGAATGACAAACCTTTGAAGAAACAAAAATGGATGATTGAAAAAGAGTTAGGTAGCCAAAGTATCCTTAAATGGGAAGAACTAGTCTGTTTTTGCTTTTTTTTCATTTTTTCTTTTCGAGTAAATGTTTCTCCACTGTTTCTATCTGTAATCTAGGGTTGAAAGTTTAGAATTTATCATAAAAACCATTTCTGCTACTAAGAATAATCAAAGATAAAATGGGTCTGTATCCTGTTCATTTGACACCAAGTTGAGATATCAGATATATCTCAGTAATGCTGCATTTTTTTACCTCTCAGGCCAATGGTAACCCCCCACCTCAGTGCACACCCACACTTCTTATTTCCATGTTGTGTAGAAACTAACACTCTGTTTACAAGTTTGAATTGCAAAACAGAATAGAGGAAATGCCGTCTCCCATCACTCACTGTGTGCTTTCGTCATTTTATTTTTGTCCAGTCTACTCAGTTTGAGGCTTGTATGACAGGGTGACGATGCTAGTATGACAAGGTGATGATGACGCTTGACATGACGATATAAAAAGTCAGCTCAGTGGGCAGTTTGAGTGTACATCTTCAGTTTTCTCTGAATCAACTTCTGCTCTTATTCTTCAAGGTAAGAATTAACTACTGAGAGACAAAGAAAAGTATTGCATGTTTTATATACCACTCAGAAGATATGCTTGTCTTTTAAAGTTTCATTTGATTGCACATGAATATGTACATTTACTAACTTTACTATTGGTCTTTATATGTCACTATCAAAACTAAAACATGTAAACAGCTGTGATATCTTCATGACACACCTAAATCTGGACTTAAAGTTCAAATGATCAATTACATATCAAAGATTTTAATCCAAGTATTTGTGTATTTTCAATAACATTCAATCCCTCAGATGACTTTGTTGGTGTGGATATTTGCTCTGCTGTTAATCAGCCTCTCAAAAACTCACGGACACGGATTTCCAGAAAACTGTAAGTCTCTTATTCATATGTTTTTTTCTAATATTCATTCTAACTTAATTTGAAATGCATTGATATTGTGCATGTGTGTGCGTGGACCATGTTGATCCATGTCTGTCTATGTTTTATAGTTGTGGTGGCAGAAAGCAACAGGGTAGAACCAGTCAAACTGATCTGCAATGCAACTGCAGGACCTGTCTTATGGAAGTTTGATGACTACGAGGTTGATTTGGAAGACAACTTTAAGATGGATGGTCCAAATCTGAGTGTATCAGATGTAGAACAACCCATGTTGGGAAATTACAGCTGCTGGAGAGGGGAAACACAGTTATCATCAACCTATCTGCTGCTGAAGACTGAGGATAACTTAGGTGAGATCTTTTTTATTCTTCTTTGCTTCAACCCCTTGATGGCTATGTTGCTATTTTTATTTCAATACTTTTTTTATAAAAATATTTCATTTTTATTCTATTTGCTTTTGTTCACTCTTAGTAGTGTTTTTGATATTCATTCATTTTTATGATTTTTTTCCATAGTTATGCTGTTTTTATTTAATTGTCAAATTCAGGTAGTAAGAGGTTAAATGATTGTGATCTGATTTAATTTTAAGTGCTGATCTTCAGGCTGGACTGTTACTTGTAATGAGTTGTAATCAATCATGTTGTGTAACCTTACAGATGATCTCCTGAGTTGTCGCGCAAACTCTTACAACTGCAACTTCACCTGCAGCTGGACTGCCAGTAAATATGAAGTAGTGCGCCTTGGGCTCGGCAAAGAGTGGTAAAGAAAAAAATCTGATAAATTAGTAGAAAGAGAGCAAAACTTTCGCACATATGTTTGCATAAGATTTTAGATCAGATATCGATTTATATTTTTGAGTAACATTTTACTTTGTTTTGTGGTGTGCTTCTGTAGCAGAGAAGGCCAAAAATCATGTCTTTGGGAAAGAAGTGAAGAGCAGCTCCATAATGGGGGATTCCAGTTTGTGCTGTCACACAACCTCTCACCATATGCTGAGGAAAGCACCGAGCTCGAACTCACCGCTGAGGCCATTGTTGACCGCTCCATCTTCAGGGCAACAAAGAACTTCTATCTCAGGGACATTGGTAAGCTGACCAAAGCAGAGCCACATAGGTACTTAGATGGATTTGATCAAGTCGGCTGCCTCCTTTGAAGAAACTACAGCAAAATAACGGTCAAATAACACAGATGCCTCATGTTCATAATGGGGTTCCTGTACTATTTTCTTTAGTCAACCACGTCTCTAGCCCAAATTTGAAATACGTCTTTTAACAAAAGTGT
This sequence comes from Craterocephalus amniculus, assembly GCA_036024015.1. Classification (NCBI taxonomy): domain Eukaryota; kingdom Metazoa; phylum Chordata; class Actinopteri; order Atheriniformes; family Atherinidae; genus Craterocephalus; species Craterocephalus amniculus. Next base: position 3,481 of record JAVQJG010028613.1, read on the forward strand.
AAAAAAAGAGAAAAGTTCAAGTGTTATTAGCTGCGCCATTGCTTATGAATGTATCAATGATTTTTGTATGTAAATGTAATTTTTTATCCAGTTCAGCCAGATACTCCCCGGATCATCCGGTGTCAGGAGGTGGAGCAGGACTTGAACGTGACCATCGAGCCACCTTCCACCTGGTCAACTCCTCGCAGCTTCTTCAATCTGGAGCATGAGATCGAATATGTGTTAAGAGACGATGGCAAGGTACACACAACTTTTAACAGATACAACATCTGAAGTGTTCTCTATTGAGGTAAAATTTCTGATTGTGTGATCTGTTTGTGTTTAGACTGGACGTTCTTCATCTGTTCTCATACCTAAAGCGATCAGTAAGCTGAGGGCTCGCTCTAGAGACCCGCTGGTGCTATCAACCTGGAGTCAGTGGACTCCATGGAAAAATGTAACCCATTGAGATTATTTAAACCCAAAGCTGTCAGCTTTTGCTCTTTGTTAATTTCTTACATCTCTGCAATGCCCTGTCTTCAAATCCTTTTTCATGTTGTCCTGTTTCTACTTTAAGAGGTTGGCTAAAGACAATGTTGTTTGGTTTTAAATCAATTTAGAAGTTATAAGAGAAAAACACTTTATTTATTATATTTTTATTTAATCTGTTTATTTATTATTATGTTTATTTATTTTTTGTTTTTTAATAAGCTCAAAGCTTCTACATATAGAAGAGAAAAAAATAATAAATTATGACCTGCAAAAAGAGCTCAGCAGTTCCTCTGTGTGAGGGCCTGTTAAGCAACAGCAGTCACTGTAAGGGTCCAAAGGAAATGTAGACACAGAACTGCAACAGCTTTTGTTTATAATATACATGAAACTGTGTCTGTAAGCAACATCAACATGGTGGAGTTTTGTCTATTTAAGGACATCAGTGAATGAATGTCCACAGTTTTGCATGAACCAGTGGTGAAGCTTGGATGGAAACTTGAGGAGTCCAGTTCAGTTTAGCCTTTAGTCTGACTTTCACACGTTATCTTTCTTGTCTCTGTTATTTCTGTATGTGTGTTTCTATGTATTTGGTGGTTTGGTACTGAACAAACTATTAAAAGAGCTTTGTGCTTCCTTCCTTATATATATATGTTCCTTCTTCATTTAATTGTTGCTTATGTTCTGTGTGCTGTGAAAGATCTGAAAAACAGAAATTCCCTTCTCAAGTAATACTGAGTAAAACCGCATTTTGGGTCTTAGTACCCTACATTCCTCGATGATTATGAGTCAGTTTTGGGACCACACATTTAAAAATGAGAACTAGTGTAGTTTCTGTTATTGACACAGTTAGAATTTAACAATTTTCAAGAAATGAAATTTAAGGCTAGTGTTTTTTAATTACTAATCACTTTTGTTTCTTCCAATATTTAAGTTACAGTAAGTGGCTTTCAATTATGGTTTGGATTTCTCTCTCTCTTCATAAACTTAATCACTGATAAAGAAATTGCTTTTTACTGTAAGGTTCCAATATATTACAGAATATATGTACAGTAAAGACCAACTAGGACTTTTTTAAGGATCTGCAACACCATTACCAAAAGGATTGGGATACAGTGAAAATAAAACATAATGCAACAATTTTCAAAAATGCCCAGATTTTATTGCCAAAATATCATTAAATAACACATTAGGCGATGAAACTGAGGGATTTTCCCATTTCTGTAATCATCTGGTAAGTGAGGAAAGGAGACCAGACACAAAGTTTTAGGAGAGAGAGATGGAATTGATTTCAGTAATACACCTCTCAGGTAAATTGTAAAAACAAGGGAAATCATAACTGGATTTTTTTTCATAGATAGCTTTCACATGACATTTTTCAAATAGTTTATGAAGGTATCACTTTAAAAGGTAAAATTTTAGTCAGTAAATATTTATCACCTGGAAAAATCAAAACAACAATACAACAATACCCTATCTATGTTCACAAAGATTTAAAGTGTATGATGTACAAGATTAAAGTGGAGGGATTCTTTTCTATGTCTTGTAACCTACACATGATAAAACTGTTATCCAGAAAAATAACAAACCCCACTGCAAATATGACACAGTTCGGTACTGAAAATATTCAAACAATAGCTCATAAGGATTGTTTCATGTGTTACTCTTAATAATCAAATCAAGATTCCCTATGACTAACACGTTTTGAGTTCCTCTGAATTTAAGAGTTGAATGTTCAGTATTGCCATTTTGCCTAATCTACTGTGAACTCATTGCAGGTGAGAAATGGGAAAAAGAACCCATGCAGACACAAAAAGAGACCAAAAAATGTGCTCCAAAGTTGCCAACCAGGACCTAACTGCAAGAAGAAAAGTAAGAGGAGGAAAGAACGAAAAATGAAAGATTGATGTCTGCACTGCAAACATAAAGCTACAGCAAGAAGCCAGTTAGTTGTCAAGTTTCACAGACACTGTAAACAAGTTTACTAGTTATAACATGCTGATAATTATTCTAATTGTTCACATAAGGGGTGTCACCAGCTTTGAACATAAGTTGTGTGTAAACTAACTATAAACATTTTATTTAACAACACCATTGGCATCTCCTTAAATTACTCAGCCAGTAAACACTTGTATATATATTGTATTTGTTGATAATCAAACACAAGAAGTCTTTGCTTGTCATACAGTGATATATATTTTTGCCAGAAATAAAAAAAAAACAATCTTCAAACATGTGTTTCTTTATTTCTTTTTTAAAGACTACTGTGATACAGTTCGTACAGTGGTATAACGTAAAAAACGATTACTATCTTCCCCAACCCCCAACTGCAAATGGGGCCCACCTATAAATTTCTTGCCCCATGGCTACTTAATAAAAGGAGGCCGTCTCTGCAACCCACGCATGCGCACTGTGAGCAACACGGAAGTTGCTAATCTTTGTTGCCAACACCTGCTAATCACTCATCGTTAACTGACCGGTGCACAGTTAGAAATGGTCTCTAAAGTATGAAGGCACGCTAAAGTTACATTCAGATATCATCACGGAATTGTACATATGTTTTTCTATGGTCGATATGTCTCGAACAACAGCTTATATTTTATTTTTCTGCAGTGTTTTCGTTCAGTTCTTATCAGGTGAGTCATTGATTAAATGAAAGATTAAAGAGTTTAAATCACAGTTAATAGCTAAAGGTCGGTGTTGGTGTTGACTGCATTTGAAGCTTTATTATTGTGTTTTTTTTGTAAAAGAAGAAAGTTGTTACGATTAGCAATTTACTTATTGGGTGAAAGAATGTCTCTGAGGTTTTTTTTAAAAATATATATATAACACCGCTGTTGTGGTTTATTTTATTGCTGCAGTGGTTTTCCATGAAAGAAATAAATCTTTTTACGCTGCTTTTTCGTTTGTTTGTTTGTTTGTTTGTTTGTTTTCTGCTTTTCAGGTATTGGGGTCAATGAGCTCCTGTATTTCCGTGTTATCAGTCCAGAAGAGATAAGTTACATTTTTAGTGCCGCACCAGCCAAAGACTTTGGGGGACATTTTGTAAGTAACATTTCATTTTTGAACTGCACTTGTTTGACCTGTAAATGTTCTGCATACTCTGATCACATGGTATTCTCTCTTTTGGTCCTCAGACCTTGTCTTATGATGAGATTTTTCTGGTGCCAGCAGACCCTGCAGATGGCTGCTCAGAGTTGAACAATAGAGAAATAGTTCATGGACAGGTTATCCTGATGGAAAGAGGGTATGCACACACGTCTCAGCATTTATCAATAAGTGCATGTGTGTTTGTCAAAATGTTTAGAAGATGTTCATTCAGAAGCAAGGATGTCTCATTTTGCTTTACACCTGTCACCTCACCACCTCTAATCTAACCAAATCCGATACCCAAACTGTAACCTGGTAAATTTCAGTTAAACTCCCAAATCGGTGGGTTAAATTTGTCCTGCATATTCTTGATCGCTGCATCTAGGTTTAATCGCCCCCTTGCAGTAAGATCAAGAATAAAGGTTGTTTCTCATAATGTGCATTAATGCTATAGGAAGCTTTTTTCCAGCATCCAGGGTCTTTTTTTTTGGGGGGGGGGGGGGGGTCATTTCCTTGCCCCCCACCATTCTAACTGTACCAGGGAATAGACAGAGTTCTGAGGGGGAAATCTTAGCCCCAGAAAAGACCTTGGAAGGTCAAACTTTTTGAGTCCATCTGAAGGCTTTTGCAGTAATACTGAATATATATTATTTATTTCTACCTTTCTGTCTGACAGGTTTTATATTCACTGAGGCTCATTAAATCTGTTAACTTTAAAGTTGTACCACAGGAGCAGTTCTTATTTTTTTGAGCATTATATTCAAACTCAGGCATTTATTTTGGGACTTGAAGAATGAGTGCAAAGACCAGAAAGAAGTTAAATGAGAAAATTTAACTGGTAATAGCTGATTGTTTCACAGAAACTGAGACACAAAATGGATTAATACCGTTTGGAAATGTGAAACATTTCAGATAAGTAAATGTAACTGTGGAGCAATCTGTTGCTTTTATGCAGAACTCCAAATATGTGTTAAGAAAGGAATCAAATTGGAGCAAAAAATTGTTCTGATGGTATTGTCCCATTCATAAACTGCTTTTTTTATCATGTTTTTTAGACCCAAGTTTGCAAAGTCAAACCCTACATTTTTCTGTCCTTTGTAATGAACATAAACCCAAAGCAAGTTGTTTGTCTGGCTCAATGTTGTTTTGAATCCTAAAACTAAAAACAATATAAGTAAAGTTTATTCATATATTGCACACATAAATATCACAAATGGAAGTTTACAAAACATGTTAAAAAGGACCACAAACATTGTGGCATAAACGAAGGCAATTTCAGATACTCTAATAACAAAGTTTACAAGCCTAGCCTTTTTTAATTTATGTATTTAATTTCACTACCAAGCTGTTTACCCATAATAACCAAAAGTGCTGGCATTTGTTTTGTACAAATAAAGTCTAACCCAGTGCATTTTGATTTAAAAGATTTTACTACAGACATTATTCAAATGTAACCATTTATTTTATCTTTTTTTTTTAACCGTAAAATAAAGTTTTAACTGTATGTATGTATGTATGTATTTATGTATGTATATATATATATACTTTCTGTCTTTGTTTACTTCAGAGGCTGCTCCTTTGTGAAAAAGGCTAAAAATGTGCAGGAAGCAGGTGGAAAAGCTGTTCTGATTGCTGATAATGCAGATGACAACGACAGTCAGTATCTTGACATGGTCACTGATGGAAGCACGGACAAGCCAAGCATACCCTCTCTGTTCTTGCTGGGTCGTGATGGGTAAGGCATAAGAACACAATACTCATTCAGACTTGTAGTAATTTTATTCCATCTTTTTTATTAATTTCTTTTTATTTTAAAAACATTTTGAATAGTTTGTTGTTTTCCTTCCCTCCTTGCATTCTAGGATGATGATCAGACGATCTCTTCAAAGACAAGCGCTGCAGTGGGCTGTCATTTCAATACCTGTCAATGTTTCCACTCTGGCTTCATTTCCGCTTAAACAGCCCCCATGGACACTTTGGTAGAAATGACTTGCGTTTTCCCAATTTCTTTTGTTTTTGTTATTGTTTCACAAATAAAACCCCAGTTGTGGTTAAAAATAGAATAAACAAATGTCCAAGTGATGAGATCATACTTCCAGCTAAGTATGTGTAAACTTCTCCAATCCATAGTTATCCTTAGTTTCATACAAAGCTGAAGTGGGAAATTGTAACTAGCTTCCATGTTTATATTTTTCTAGTATATTCTCACTTGTGTTCATGTTGTGAAACAGAAAAATAGCAAACTAATTTAAACAATGTAGATCCACCAATAAGCACAAAATTAAATATTCCCAATGCAGAGTAGCACAAAATGTTGCTTTGGTGTCACAGCCTGTCATTTCTGTTTATCTACACAAGCTTAAACATTTTAGAATTTTTCAGCACATTAAGTCTGTCTTTGGGTCCTAGAATGAGATTTATTTTTCTTCAAATAGAGAAGCACTGCAAATAAGTTGATCTAAATTTTTTGAAGGAAAGTCTTTTACATTTCATAAACATGAATACTTGAACCAGGCTTGTTGGTCTTTTGTAGCATCACTTTATGCTCATCTCTACAGGGATCCTGAGTACTCTGGCAAAACTGGGGATTAAAAAAAGAGGATAATATAATAAACACTTGGAGATTTTTTGAGAGGATTAAAGCAGCAGTATTATTAGCCTCGGCAGACAGTGATCCATTTGTTACAAAGTTGATGAATTTATTTCCTTGCTTTCCTTACTCCCTTCGAGAAACCATAATCATCCTTTTAAACTACTAAGATTACCGTTATTCTGTTTGAAAGGGCATTAATGTGGATGTAAACGTCCTGACAAAACCACATGATTGATAGGCCTAACACATAATCACCATGATTGATTGGATCAGAAACAGGATGAAATGTAGCCTACATTTATTTTTTTACAACTCTTTCAGCTGATTTAGACTTTATTCAGACACATAGTGGAATATGCATGAATTTTGCATCTTGTATCTTTTTCGAGTATTTAGCTGTCACGGATTTAACATTTACATCACCTTTAAAGGTTCAGAGGCAGAACAGTGAGGAAAGTCGATGACCGGAGAGGGCTCTTTATCTCTTTATATCTGCTTTCCGACAGGAACCGACCCTGAAAATGGTCAGAGTCAATTTTAATAACCAGAAACTGAAATCACTCGAGTGTCATGATGATCTTTCAGATCACATCCCACACACTTACCTCCTCTTGCATCTTGGACACACGCGGCCCCACACCGTCTTCAGCATGGCTTCTCTCAGCCGCGGACTTCCCCAGATGTACACAGACGGAGTGCACACCGCATTGAAACGAGCCAAGATAGCGAAGAGATTCGTGGCCTCGTTTCTAAATGTCAACCCTTTTCCTCCCAAAAATCTGATGATAATATTCACAAAAGACGGACACCACAACACCAGAAAGCTTATGACAACAAAGATGATTATTTTCAATGATTCTTTCTTGCTTTCTCTGTCTGCGCTGGGGGGATCTCTGTCCAGCTGATACCTCGCAACAACATATAGTTTGATGGTCATGATCACCTTGGTGAACACTATGAGCTGAAAGAAGATAATACTGAAAACGAAGAGCTCCAGAGATTTGGAAACTGGTAACAGATTCCTGGCAAGCAAGTGAGCGATATTGTAAACCCAGCAGTAGATGTTGATGCTGATCACCAGCTGCCTCGTTATGAAGCGGCTATAAATAAAAGGATGGCACACGGCAAAATAGCGATCAAACTGTGCAAATAAAAAAGTCAATATGTTAACCCCTAGAAGTGACGGCAGCACATTGTATGTGCCGTTTCTGGACGGATATCCCTCCTGAACATCAAACAGACCGAGATAATACACTGAAAACCCGACTAACGTATCACAGATACTTGTGTTAAGCATGAAAATGAATCGGTTCTGAATGCGCAGCGCTTTAGTGGCCGAAATGCTAATGACCACTGTTCCTGCTACCAGAACTGTAGTTGTTGCAAACAATATGTGGAAAATAAAGATAAGGTAATCCTCAAGACTGTCGAAGTCTACTGAGAGAGGGACTCCTGCTTGAGAGTCTGTCAAGTTGGAGAGCCCCATCGTTAATGACTCACAAGCGCACCTTATTTTAATATGCTGGGAGGTCTCCTGAGATGGGCTTTGATGATCTCATGTTTTACTCCACAAGGTAAACCCATGGTGAAGTTGCTTTTTTTCTAAGCCAGTGTCAGTGAATGTTGTGTTTCATTATTATACCCTCGCAAATAGGCTACTCACCTGCAATTCTGCTTTAAAAAATGTAGTCAATATATCATTGTATCCAAATGCTATTTAAAGTTAAACAGTATGTGTTCCAGTCACCATACAGGCTCTTTACTTGTTGTCTCCATGCTTAGCCTACTAAACTTTAAAGAGACAACTTTCTGGAATCAAAGCAAAAATATAGGCTCAATAATTTAGGCAGTTTTAACGAGACTCTGACTCTTTGTGATGCACACAAATTAGACAAAATCTGAACAATGCTAATAAGACCATATTTATCTTTAAAGAACAGTAGGCCTATCTGAAAATTGCGTTTATTTGCAGTAAAAATAGGGCAACGTGATAAAAGCAAAAAAAGATGCTTCAAGAATTGGATACTTGTTGCTTCAAATAAGCATTCATTCAGTCATTCATTTTTTTCAGTCAGTCAGTTTAGTCTTTCCATCAACGACTTAATGTTACAACAGGTAAAATCTTGTTTGGGGGGGGAATTTAGATAGACATTTATGACTGTCTTAATTTGATTTAGTTGAACATAAACTGAATTAAAGTAATCAAATGAAAAACTTTATTATGTTGCCAATAACCACTTTTTTATTACACGTGGTTTCCAGAACATGTATTTCAATATATCTGTATCAGCTGGCTACAAACACCGATTCTTACTTTTATATATCTGTGGCCAAATTATGACTTATTATTTAAACGAATCTCAAAGCTAATTGTTGTTGCTTATGGGTTATGATACGCCTATATCTTATCAAAAGCTTGTCTTCAAAATAAATAAAAAGAAAAGAAACTGAATCGGTCGGCTACTGATAACAGCAACTATCAATTGTCATCAAAATTGGAAAATAAAAGTCAACTCCTTGAACTTTTGGCATGGGAACTAGGCTTTGGTTTGGTTGAATCCCTCAAAAAAACTAAGTAGTAAATGAATAAATGAGGACAACTTTTAATAAAGTAGAACAGTATAGACACTAAAAATCCGAAGCATCAACAAGATTAAACCTTTTTTTAATCATAGAGTAAAAAGTAACAGTTGTGAATGTGATGTACGAAATTTCACATAAACGCCCCCAGGCAAAATGTTCATGGTCAGAAAGGCTCAGAAACTATTTCGTCCAGTTCGTTTAGTACACAACACACCAGTCACTTTTTTCCGTTGTAGATTTTCTTCAAGTTTACACCAGTTCATCTTTGTTTCCCAGTATTGACTACCTCAATGAAGCCCATAGGCCTATGATATTGTTTACTTTTTTATCTTGTCAAATCATTTCTAAACGATCACTTTCGTGTTCGTGATGAAAATATGAAGAAAAAAAAACACATTTAAAATTCACATTATTAAAAAGTAAATGAATGTTTAGCCAACTGGCAATCAGGCCGATTTTCTTTCTGATGCCTGAGATGATGTTGACGCCGTTGGCCAGGTCATTGATCTGATTTTAAGCCAATTCTGCAAAAGAACAGTGGTGGATCACAAAGTTATGACACTATACTACTTCTGACAGACAAATTCGGGGAATAAAAAAGTCTTCCGAGTGTGTTTTACCTTGCCCTGCGCCCTGGGAAAAACCTCCTCCACACCGTCCTCCAAACGGCCCCCCTCAGCGCTGGGCTGCCCCAGATGTAGACAGCTGGGGTGATCAGTGCATTCAGGCGGGCCATGGTTGCGAACAGATTTGTGGCTTCATTCCTAAACCTCAGACCTTGCCCAGTCTGCTGTCTGACAATTATATTGACGAAGGACGGACACCATAGAACCAGAAAACAAATTACCACAAACACGATGATCCGCAGCGACTCCTTCTTGTTGTCTCTCTCGGCGCTCGGAGCCTCTCTCGCCAGGTGGTTCCTGGCTATGATGTATAATTTAATGGTCATTATGACTTTAATTAGAACTATAACCTGTAAGCTCATCACACCAAAAGCGTTTATCTGAGCCGCCTTTGAGATGGGCACCAAGTTCTGCGCAGTGAGGATAAAATATGTGTATATCCAGCAAAATGCGCAAATCGCAATTACAACGGACTTTGTAATGAAGCGATTGTAAAAGAATGGATGACAAACGGCAAAGTAGCGATCAAACTGAGCAAACAGGAAAGTTAAGACATTAACACCTAGAAACGATGGTAAAATGTAGAATGTCCCATTCCTGGATGGGTAACCCTCTTGGACGTCGAAGAGGCCGAGGTAGTAGACTGAGAACCCTGTCAGGGTGTCACTGATGCTCGTGTTGAGCATGAATATGAAACGGTTCTGAGCGCGCAGGGACCGGGTGGCCGATATTCCAATGACCACCGAGCTGGCGACAAGTACGGCACTTGTGGCGAATAGAATATGAAAAGTGAAGATGAGAAAGTCTTCAGGTGTGTCGAAATCCACCGACAGAGGGATGGTGGCGTTCAGGAGCATCCTGGCCCTCCATGAGACGACCAGCGTTGATTTCATTTATACTTGAACGCACGTGTTTGCGCTCAAGCAAACCTCCCAAAGGATAGGGGATTCATCATAAACAAGAGATGCTTACATGCTAAAAAGAAGCATAAAAAAATAAATGTAGCCTATCTGATCCCAAGTATGATTTTAGCATGGTGGTCCTACATCAACTCATTTAATCAAAATAGGACATGGTTTATTATCCCAATTTTGGCCACAACCTCGAATTTCATGTTAATTCTTATCTGATTCCCGTACAAAAATAAATCAGTTATTAAGATTACTTGCTTTAAACTAGCCTATATATAGGCCTACACACAAAAATACTTGTTTTTTTCTTCTTTTTTTACCTCCATCTGCTTTACCTATTTCATTTTTGTCTTCTGTGCTCATTTTAGTTTATCATAGCCTTATACACAAATAGTGGAAGGACTATAACTGAGTACAAAGAAGAAAGAGTTCAAAGAACATTAACACAAGAACAAAAAAAATGTCGAACACAAAATATAAAAAAAACTTAAAACGAATAACTATAAAAACACGCTATTATTGGAGTGTAATGTTCCATCTTAATTATGTTATTAGCCTATTATTATTAAGTCATTAAATCAAGAAAGTCCACCTTTTAAATGGATACCCAAAATCAATGCGTTTTTAAACCACTGGAGGGAGCTATATACCTCTTTTTACTGCTGCTGGCAGCAATCTGAATCTGAGCTGGCAAAGGTGCTTCATTTTTGCTTTACAACTTCAGTTCGGTATTAATTTTTAGTGTTTCCAAATATCAATATTCTCTTTATTCTCTGAGGTTTGATCAGTTTTAAACATTCTAACCACGTATTAATAAGAGATGGTAAAATAAGTGCTACACATCAGAAACATGGACATTTGACTAAAATAATCTTCTTTCAAAGCTCAAGAAGCCAAACAGGCTTGCCAAGTATGTCACTAAAACATAGCTTTTCATTTTCCTGTTTTTCCCTGTTAATAAGTGAAAAATTTGAAATATTTTAAAAAGTCCTGATATTTACTTAAATTTATTCAGATCATTTCATTATGCCCTGTTAAGGATTGTTTTTACAGCTATAAGTCAAGTAACTAAAAGCCATCTAAACTGACTGTTATTTCAGAAACACCTGCACAAAGTTCTGTAAGATTAAAGCAAGTTGCTTTGGCCCAGTGGTTCCCAAATTGGGGGTCACAGGATCACTTCAGAGGGTTGTCAGATGATTGTGAAAAACATGTAATAAACATTTATTTTTTAAAAATTGTTTTATTTTTTTTGTCTTTCCTCATAAAATAAACTATGAAACAGGAATTTAAGATTAAATTAACTCTTTAACCCTTGGAAACCCTGCTTTAGCCCACTCCCTGGATGTATCCAAATCCAGCAGGTGATTTCAAAATTTTATTCCCCCAAAGGCAATAGAAAATAATTCTTATAACACTTTCTTCAACAAAGGTTTCAGGTGTCCTGCTTGATGTCAAGTTGTCTACTTTTCTATTTTGATTAAGTTGCATTGCCCTTTTTTTGCACATTGCTTTTTGTTTGTTTTTTCTTAAAAAGATACTTGCTGACATTGTTAGGCCTCTTGGGTGTATTTGCTGATACAAGCTGGATGCTTCAAAACCCTTACTTATGATGCTGTATGAAAATGAAGGACACAATCCAGTATCCTTAAAGACCTCTGGCTTAACTAAAGAGTTTATGAAGAAACGTGTATTTCAAAATATCTCAGTGGTGCCATGCATTATTGGAGGTTTAAAACAACAACAACAACAAAAAACATCACAGTGTTGCAATGGCTCTGCAAAAGTCGATACTCAAGTATGCTACTTTGCCTGTTCTGTTGCATAAATCAATGCTCACTTCCATTTGGACAACTATATGTCATGTCTACGGTTCAGGCAGAAACAACCAATCCATGCCACCTTGAAGCTCCTTGTGTGTGTTGTGTGGTGTTTCTTTCACAATCAGTATCATCCCTTCATAAACCTCTCCCACTTTGGATGTATGTTCCTCTTTTCCACCTTGAAAGGGAAACTGCACACAACCAGCTGCTGTTATCAAGTTCCATCTCTCTTGGGTTCATTCAGGTCATTTAAACATTTTAAATAAATTAGGCTGCCTCTATGCTTAATTTTTCATGTGTCTGAAATACATTCTAACATTTTAAATTATGCAAATCTTGCATATATTCTTGAATCTATTGTTAAATGGAAGTTAAAATCAAGGTTACAGAGCACTGCAGTTCAGCAGCTATTAACAAAATATAAATTGAGTTGTTCTTTTAAGCCACGTTCACCATTTTGTTTCTGCTCTAACAGTTTAATCGTTTGTTTGATGTAAAGTTGTTTCCTATGGGAACTGATGCCACTCAGGTCGACGTGTTTCTGTAAGCTTCCTACATAAACCTCAGCAGAAGTAACTGCCAGGCTGCAGTTACAGCTGCATCCCGGAGCGATGAAGACGTGAGCTGTCACTTCTCCCGGGGTCGCGCGTTTTCTCCGCACCCATGAGAAACAACAGTCATGTTTTCTCTCTTGTGCTGCCGCTCACAAGCTTCGGCAACGTGTTGTTGTTCCTTTTTAACATCGTACTGGCTGCGACGATTATTTTCCTGAACGTGTCCGTGTTTCTGTCCATACTGCTCAACAGCGCGCTGCGCAGCGAGAACCGCTTCATGTACATGCTGAGCACCTGCTTCAGCGACATCTGCACAGGCTTCTCTTACTACTACGTCGGCGTCCTAGATGTAGCCTACGGGATAGTTTTGATTCACCTACCAGAACATATTACATTGTCCCCACATTTCTGGGGCTGTCTTTCATGGCTATTCTGGCCGCACAGGCAGACAGATACCATGCGGTTGTGTCACCATTTAAATACTCCCATCGGATGACCCGAAACAGAACCCTGTTGGTTATCTTTGTCTACTGGCTCTATGCTTTCTGCATCGTTGCTGTGCACAACTTGGTCACAATCGGGATAGCCAGCCGAATCACGAGCATTGGCACGTTTGCAGGGAATATCCTCACAGTGATTATAATGATGGGCATGAATATCAGGCTGTTCATCATAGCCAAGTTCCAGCTGGAAAGAGAGCCACCGTCTGAGGAGAGGGACAGCAAACGCTTCTCTGTGTATCTTATTCTAGTGGTGGCTGTGTTTTTCTTAGGGGCTTAGATTCCCTTATTTTGTCATATCACCGCGTGCAATTTCCTGGGTACCACTTGCTACAACTTTAGAAATGAGGGTAGGCTACTGATCCTCTCCGCATATTGCCCCGAATTAATGCAGCGCTCACCCCCGTACTGTACCTCCGAGGGTGCAGCGCGATCAGAGAGACGTTATTGACTAAAGTGTGGGGACCGCGTTGTAAAAAGAGGTGAGACTTATTACTCTTAAGAGTTACTTTGAAATATGAACTTTGTCTATCTACCTTTCTTTCTGTTTTATTATGAATGCCTAATATAGAAGCTGAATGCTAGAGAGAGAGCAAAGTTTATTTCTGATATGAAATGAAATATAACAAAAAATGAACCTATACCAGATTATGCTCTTTCATATCAATAATGCATTGGTTGTTTACTTGATGTTAAGATCAATCTTTAATTTCTCGTTTACATTGTTTTAGTGGGGTATTTGCTGTTGTGTAAAGCACTTTGTTTCTTTTTCCAATGAAAAAATGCGTAAATAATTCTTATGCTTACACACATTCGCCTACACGTATTTATAGATCAACATATGGATAAAGGTAGTGCATATTTCAATGTTACTCATAATATGTTGAAAACCTTTATTCCTCAGTGGGGAAATGACACTTATGCAACAGTACAAACAGTAAGTAGCACACATCTCGTTATCCAGTAAACACACCTGTGTGTCAAACACCAGGACATTAACACAAAAAGTGTGATGACAATTAATGAAACCCTTTCTCTGTCTCTAAGTAAGGGCCACTTAATCAGCAACATGGCCAATTTAAACGCTGGTACAAGATTAATTTAACAGTTTGGTATCTCCATTAGCCAGCTGTCTGACATACAGGGTCACCTCGTTTGAATGCGTTTTCAGTGAGGCTATTTGCCACCGAGGATGCAGTTCCTGCTGCAACCACACAGCGTCAGAAGAGCACTTTGGCACAGCGCCATCATCTCAATATCCAGAAAACATGAACTACAAGCTCCAGGTATGAGAGATTTTACTTTTGATGTCTGATTTTATTCTTCTGGGGCGATGAGCATTTACATTGTTGACCACTTCAGGTTTAATTAAGATCAAATCCATTAATAGATGTTTAATGATTACATGAGGGTGAAACCCATCAGTAAGGTTTGTATCCTTTATTTATGTGGGGGGGGGGCTTGGGTTCTTAAAAGGAGGAGCTTCATATCACCATACTTCCGCACATCTGGTGCCCACTTTCTGAACCTTAACGTTCTCATGCTTTCCCTTTTTTCTGCCTTTGCTGTAGACATGTGGTACACTTAAAAGGTTTTCAAATAATTCCGGTCACCAGATCATCTGTGTAGTCTTCATACCCAAAACTCCATTATGCAAACTAAACAAATTCACAGACAGGGAAGGGATTCTACTAGCCTGATGCGTCTTCTTTTACAAAATTCAGGCCGCAATAATTGGCTTAACTGATTTACAAGGTTGATGCTACAAGCATAACGCATTGGCGTGCAGTTTTTGCCAAGTGACCAGTCTTGCGCAGGTAGAAATACAAATCTAATTAAATAAATCTAAGTGTGCTGTAACTTTTAAATATTCAAAAGTAGTGAGTTAGGCCAAGGCTACTCTTGGAAACTGTCAGCCCCCATAGAGGCTACATGGCATCTGCGATACTAGACTCGAAACTTCCAGATTTCTCATTGTATTCTCACTATTTTGTATTTAGAAAAATATAAACAATAAATAAATACATAATAAATGTCAAGTCATTGATGTTTTGCAGTGCAGAGCAGCATTCAGCTGTGGGCTTTACAGGTTCACCACTCATTCCAACTGCTGCTAACAGAGGGAAAAAAAGGCCATTAAACAGTTTGGAAGTAACAAATAGGCTACCCTTTCTCTTGTCTTTCCTCGCACTGCCATCTTGCAGGTAAAGTTGCCAGGGTCCTGGTTTGAGAAAGTGGCCAAACCCTCCCACAGTGGGGTGTGTTTTTTTTCTCCGTTGCGCTTTGGGCTGGTTTCTATTCAAATGTGGGTCAGGGGTGAGGAAGCCTAACGTCATAAGCTTGCAACATGGCGTCCCGAAGGCTGTGAGATGAGCAAGAGGATGGTAAAGAACGCTTGAGAACGACCCTACCGATGTAATAAGGTATTTTAAACACATTATTTCTTCTTTGAGATAGTATATGGGGGACGGATCTGTTTTCATGGCTAGTTTTGATCGGATCGGTTTCCTCCGGCTGCAGCAAGAATCGCAGGGTTTTTCGGCGTTACGGTGCTGGTGTTTTTTTTTTCCACGGCGTGCCAACAAAAACGGGCTTTGCTACTGGTGCCTGTTCTGACTCTCATACCATCCCGCTTGGCATTTCGAGACAAATTACATTATTCGAGACGAGTTTATTGCGGGTATTGCTTTAAACCGCTAAAATATACAGTTTGCAGCTACTGTGCGGTTTATAGATGCCCCACAGTACGAGCGTGCAGTACCAGATAATTACCAGGCTGGCAGAGCACATCAGGCAACAGAAAGGATCCATAGACGGGGTCTCTGAAATGCTGAGCACCCGTTTCTCTGGTTTACAGTCTCTCGTCACAAATTAATTATGTTTCAACGCATGATTATGAGCAGACGGGCTCATTTAAATCGATTGCTGTCATGTAAGCTGATCGGACTTCCCCCAAACAGATTTTTTATTTAAAATTAAACGGATTTTACGCACGATATTTTGCGCAATCCCCAGATAACCACATAGCTCTCAACAGTTGCAGTAGGTAATGGTGTAACCTCTATTGTTTATATGTAGGTTAAGCCACCTTGGTCTTAGGTAGGGCTAACATGAAAATGATTGAACAGTAGCCTATCGACTTGCAAATGAATACAGTAGCCTGCCATCAAGGCCAGCTGGCTTTTAGTTTTGAAACATGTTGTCTAACATGCATTGTCGATACAGCGATTTCTATTACTCTTTTAAATAAACAAAATGGTTATAGACGGACTAGCCCATTACATGGACATTCGGGTGGGTGTAACATTATACTGTGACCCAAACCTGCAGTGTTTTATGGAAACTGGTGCATGACTTGGATTTCCGCGTGTCAAATCATTGCTCTGACTAAACAAACCCCTCATCAGTACGTCACACATTTTGATTGTAAAAGTCTTAGTCCAAACCAGGCGCATTCAAACAATGTATGTGCTCAGGTGTGAAGGCAGCTTGGCTCCCAAGATGATTAGTGTTGTTTAAGCACCATGTCGATAATAAGATACAGGAATGTTAGTATTGTGTTTTACCCTAGATTCGCAATTGTTTTGTGGAACCAAATTATTTAGCCTTATGAAATGAATGAATAAGTAATGGTTTCCCCCTTAAGCTCTGCTCTAATTTGCTGAATTTTAACAGAGAAAAGTGACACTGCACCTTAGGATGTTATCTGCAACCTTAGTAATCCATTTATGGCACAGCATAACATGGTACAGACTCTTAATTGAGTTTTGGTATTAAATGTGCCCCTTTTTTATGCTTGAATTAAATTAGCAGGAGCCATATGTTCTGACTTGCATGTTAAATGAGATTAAATACTTTACAATAATCTTGTTCATTTTTATTGTCATATGTAGGCCTATACATTCTTTCTTGATATTTGTAACTCTTAAGAAATTTTGTTTGCATTAGGACAGTATAAAGATACATCCATCTGTTTTTCACTGTATGTTATCCTACTCAGAGTGGCAGGGTGCCTAGTCTATAATGTGAAGATTGCTAGTTGTTATTTTGACTGGTCACACCCAACCAGAAGAGCAGTTGGAAGTGTTGGGTTGCCCGACTTGGTTACTAGCTACAAAATATGTCTGAAAGAACATTTTTCAGGATTACAGTTGGAAAAACACAATTTTCAAGCCTCTAGAAGTGAAATCCCAAAACAGTTTAATCTAATTGGGAACAGGAATTGGGCTCATGCCTCTACTGCCTTAAGCATTTGATGATATCAGTGGCACATCTATAAGAGAGAGTTTGTATTTAGTGCATGTGATACCATTGCTTTCAAAATTTTATCTATTGTAAACTTAAGCAAGTATGCAGGAAATGTAAGTGGCCGCTGAAAATGTGTTATTTAGACCATATGGCCGACAAGCAGCAAGCTGCTTCCTTTTTATTTTGAACTAAGACTTTAAATAGATACAGGTGGCAAATACAGTTTAATGTGTTTTTTGTGATCTGTTGTTTCCAAATAAGTAGGTGACCTAATAACAAGGGTCAAACAAATTAATCGGGCCATTAAAATGACCAAGTCAACTGATCAGTGTGACGCGTTTCATTGATTAGTGTATGGTCAGCAGATTCTGGCCTGCAGGGTAGTTTGAGGCCAGTTTTTGTGCCTCATGATCGGCTGGTTGCCTCAGCTTTCTTGTCCCTTCCCCTTCTAAACGTACACTCAGCATCCTGTGAACAGCGTTCATGGCTTACTGTGGCATGTGTGGGCAGCATAGTGCAGTAAGAAGGCTACTTAGTCTATATGTTCTGCTGACATGTTGGAGGAGGGCTTATAGATTGAGCGAGGCCGTACAGGTCGGCCTGCTTTACTCTGCTGCCTGTTTGAGGGGCAGTTTGGTTTGTTCAGTGGATAAAGCACCTCAGGGCAGGGTTGTTGTTGTTCTTAAAGAAGAAGAATGTGGAATGTAGCACTGATAGCCAGAAGGTTATGCAGTTGGGCTGGAGGAAGAGGAGTAGGAGGAGGAGGGGAGGGGAGGGGGCAGCTTCTGTGAAACCTTGGATCACACAAGCTGTCTCCTCACCCGACCTGTTGTCCTTAACCAAACCATTAGGCACTGGGTCATGTGGGTATACTGCTTTTTTACAGGCTGGGGGGAGGGTGTTATCTCATCAAGTTAATTTCGTCAAACAGAGGTCCCTTTATCACATCAATCATATGTTCAGTTGTTAGAAAAGTGGTTGATTACTTCATGTCTGAGGACGCACAGTGGGATGCTGTGTGTGTGTGTGGGTGCCAAGTGTTGAGCAGTACTTGTGTTGGCCTCTGAAGGTTTTCAGGGTTTATTTCAGGCTTTATGTAATTTCTCAAGGGGCCACTTTGGGAGAGCCACAAAATGCGATATAGCGTGGATGACACGGAGCAAAGATGCCCACTCACATAGATCTGGGACATAAATTCTTGGATTGTTCTTTTTCACTATGAAAAAATGGAAGGATGCACATTTATGCATATAGTTTGATACCTTAAACAGCTGGAGTAGTATCCCAAAGTGAGCAAAACATGAGCGCATATCGGCCTATGTGCTGTCCTGGCTGAGGGAAATGGCCAAAACAACCTTACGTCAGAGGCAGTCCTGATATTATGGATTTGCTAATGTAACCTGCTTTTCTGTTTTCACAAAAGACTTACCAACGTAACGCCAGATCAAACAGCAGGGTTTGAAGGACTATATAACAAGGCATGGCCACAGCATTGGTCAAACATAAAAGAAAAACACTACTGATTTTTATTTTATTTCTAGTGTTGGTCTCACATTACAATTTAAATGTCTTTATTTTTATTTCTTGGGAATATTTGGTGCATATTTACAAGAGTTCAAGGCAGTGCTGTTGTATCAGTATATCAGAGACCTTAAATGGCTGTCATGTGGATATAATTTGTCATTTAATTCTTTCATACATGTAATTGGGCTTTTTGAAAATGTTTTGCTATAGCCTTTTAATAATGACCTTAAATCATAGCCAGATAACTGATGCTGTTGAATTAAGTAAAAGGGGCTGTAAGCATCCATACAGTAGAAGTTTGTGACCCAGTTTAAGTGAAACATCTGTATCTGTTATGTACAAATGTAATGAACATGTGGAATCCTGCATGCCTGTTGCTCTTGCAACATTTACCTGTGACCTGAGCCTCTAGTATTGTGTAATCTGATGTTGCTTTTGCTGCAAGAAATTCCTGAATTGCAGAAGGTGTTAAGTTCTTCTGTGCTCTTTGTTTGATTTAATTCAAATCTATAAAAGAGAGGTGCTCAGAATTGAAAGCATCGCTTGATTATTGGCTTAACAACCCTTGCTGGACAGCTTTTGCCAGCTCTGCCCCTCCTCCTATGATGATAGGAACGACGCTCTTTTTGTTCCACTGCACCCTGGGCATGACTTGTTCATCTGCAACATGGCTGAACTGCCTGACAGAAAATGAGTTAATTGGAGAGGTTCTCCCTAGACTGCGGCATGTTCCCCCCCTTCAGCAATGCAGCACTGTGATTGTGCACTTGTTCTGTTGCATCTTAGATCCAGCGGCCCTGTAAAACGCCTGTAAGACGGAACAAATCCACCATGGTGTCTTGTCCTAATGTATTGAAGCTTTTGTACAATAGCACATCTCATTAACGTCTTTTCTGTAAAGATTAGATTATAAATGGGATCAGTGTCCAGATTTCCAGCAGATGTTCAGCATCTAAGCCTATTAGCCATTTTTCACAGGGTGTAGCCATGTTTTATATTTCAAGCTAAAGCCAAAGCAAGTGATTTTACTTGTTTCAAGCTGTGTGGGTACAGCTGGTGGAAATCTGGGCATTGGCCTATTCATGCTTACCTGGCTGACGAACTGTGTCCTAAATTCATCTCTTGATTTAATTTTTAAATAGGTTTTAATAAATCCTTACTTCATCAGACAGTTGTTTTTATCAGCAACATAGCCTTTTTTTAAATATGTAACTTTAGAAGTATATTGTTGATTCTGTGTTAATCCTATTTCTGAAACTTCATGGAAACAAGAAATCAGGCTTCCTTAAATGGGTTTAGGAATTAAGGAAATCCTGGATTACACTTTGTAACACTTTGAATGTGCTTAATAGACTTTCTAAATGAGGTCTTGCATGTGCACATGTGACACAGTTCAGAAAGGCAAAGTTTTATTGTGGCAACAGTAGGGATGCAACAATGCACTCAAGCCTCAATTCGATTCATGATTTTTTAAAATCATGATTTCCTATTTATTCCAACTTGTGGGGGGGGGTGAACGTAGTGAAGCAATTTCATGGAATAATGCTTTTAAAAAAAAATTATTTCAACATCTGCTTTTTTGTCCTTGCACCAAAACATAACTGTCTCATGCCATAAAAGCTGATATGCATGTTAGAATTGTGCATAAAATAGCTGTTTAGACATAGCTATATTATATAATATATACATCTACATTTTATGTGAAAAAGTGTGACAGTGGGAAAAGAAAACAAACTTTCTTGCAAAATAGTTTTCTTCTCAGAACAAGAATCATAAATGTATACACAGAAAAAAAGAAGTTGACACAAACTAAACTCTGTCCTTACTACTGAGTGCAGTCCACAAAAACTAGTAGCAACGCAGTGTTCACAGACCAATCATCTTCCACGGGGACAATTCAGAAACACTGAATTACTGACCTGGTGGAGGCGCTCTGACTTGTATTCCCAGGATCAGCCATGAAAGGCTGTCTATTCATTTCTGAACATCACATCACTAGAAGTGTTTTCTATTTCGAAGTTTCCCGTTGTCGCTGTGCTGGATTCTAGTTTGTGTATTGGCGCTGCAGCCGTCCACAGACGCAATATGCAATGACATGAGGGGTAGCTTGTAAGATTGGAATTGATTTTTTATGTATTTATTCTTACCGATTCACAAATAAAAGCAACAATGTAGCAGTATGGAAAAGTACATTATTCTTGTATCTTTTCAACCAATCCAACTGTAATTGGAAGTGATAATGACTTATGTAATGACCTGATATTCAGCTCCAATCTGTTTTTATTTCTGCAGATCAAAATTGAAGCGACCCAGTGATTCCTACATTTATATAAATTTTATTTAATTACAGACAGTGTGAATCCAAGATGGTTTACCTTCTCAGTTTGACTTTAATGAAAGATAATGAAACATCCATTTTTGCATTATATTTAGGAACAGATTAAAAAGGGAATTGTTAGGGTGGTAATTACAAGCTAGTGATGGAAAACAAAGTCAAATAGATGATGTCAACAGGTAAAAGTGACCCGGTACAAAAGCAGTAGCCTCAAAGACCTCTCAAAATA
This sequence comes from Craterocephalus amniculus, assembly GCA_036024015.1. NCBI lineage: Eukaryota > Metazoa > Chordata > Actinopteri > Atheriniformes > Atherinidae > Craterocephalus > Craterocephalus amniculus. The sequence continues at coordinate 24,965 of JAVQJG010028613.1, forward strand.
GTTTTTGTAGCGCTAGTTTACACTTAATGTGTGAGAAAATTCTTGAAATCTCTAAAAATTGTGTTCCCAAAAGAAAAAATGAAATGGCTTTCCATTTTTCTGCTTGCTTTACTGTCTGACTTTTAAAATAGCTTCAAGCAATTTGAGTAATGTGGAGGAATTTCAGTGCATGAAAAGGAAGGGGGCAAAACTAAGCAGCACACCCGTGATCTTGGATTCCTCAAATCACTACATCTATAACTGTCATTCATCGATGGCTAATATAATCACATTGGCAAACAAACAAAAACACTTCATCGAGCACGACCATAAAGATCTCACAAATTCAACTTAAAATGCTACCTTACAAAAAGAAACCTTCATCAAAAGCTTTTAAAATGCATCATCTATATGCTTTGAGGCATCCAGGATGGACCATCGTTTAGTAGAAACATGTTTTTGTGCTCAAAGACAAAAGAAATGCACAGACTGTTACTGACTCCAAGCTCTGTGACGGTATGGGGTTGTGATGGCAACATAAATGTGGAAAAGAACAAAATCTAGAGATTCAAAGCAACACATGCTGCCTTCAAGATGAGATCTTTTCTAATGATGCCCATTCATTTTACAACTTTATTTTTTGTGTTTATGTTCCCCCTTGAACATTTGAAAACAGTGTTTGCAGAACAAAAAGCACAAAATAACCTGAAAGTGCTTTTTTGCTTAAGGTTGTCTGTGGCAGCATGCATTTTTAGTAGTTTATTAAAGGAAATGGCAAAATTATAAAGTGGATTTGGAATATGGTTTGAAGACTAAAAATAGATGTTTATAAACAAATTAAATGGGATTAAGACAAAGCATGAAATATTGTGGATTTGAATAAAAACCAAAGACGAAATGTTAGAATTTCTGCCTTCAATGTGCCAAATTTTTGACACAGTTGGGCTACTAATACGTAGATGCAAATGAGGACACAGAGGGTTTAGCCAGAAAGTCCAGCTTTTTGCTTCAGTCTCTGCATCGTGTCATGAGCCGTCTTCTTATGACAGAAGCGAAAGTCTGATAATTGCAGCACGAGAGTCCTGCATGGATCAACCATATCTGTGCACCAAGGTCAGCCATGTTGAAATGGCTCAGAGGTGGTTGCTTGGTGTTTGTATTTCAAACTGGCTTTGCACCCCACCCACCCACCTACCCCCACAGACCCCCTCCCCCACTCCCTCTGCCCACCAGCGTACTCTTCTTTCTGTGTGCCGGTGTGTTTGTGGAGTGCATGTGTTAAAGTGCACGCAGACGTCCGGGCTTCCCGCTCCTGTACGTTTGCAGCTTCTTCGGTCAACCTGCTACCACCATGAATCCTCTCTATGTGCAGAATTTGGAGAGTTTGGTCATAGTTTGATAGTTTGTTGTCATTTTTCTTTTTGTTTAAAGGAATCTTGGTAAAAGGAAAAAGCAAGGTTGAACATGTTTTTAAAATTCTGCTCAGTCGTGTTTTCTTTCGGTTGCAAGCAGTGACCTTTCGCAGTTGAAGGGTGTGTTTTGTTATTGCGCCACAGGACTTTGCCTCACCTCTGCCCTCTCTCTTGGCTCTCTACCCTCTGGTCAGGGGATTAGTGCCACAGCCCACTGCTCCCTCAGTCACCCTCCCTGCACCAGCACTGACACTGGAAGGTTTTACGCATTTGAAGTTTAATCCATAAACTTCTTGGAGAAGGGATCCAAGACAGGTGCCAGTAAATTAAGTCAAACCTGATCTTGGAGATGTCTGGTGCACCCAGCTTAATTCAGAGAAGGCTGGCATCAGTCCACTGCTCGGCACATTTGGATGCTCACTAATTTTATTGTCATAAATAAACATATAATGACTATATCCGTGAGTTTTGCGGTGAATATATTTCCCAGCCATGATTCTCACCGGCAGGCCTCTGAGACATTTCAAGGTTGAGGCTGTAAAGTGAGGTTGGCCCTTGTTTGAGCAAACTGGTGTTATTAAAAAGGTTGACACAGCAAGCAAGGTAAGCTGATCCTATGCTTGAAAGGCAACATAAACTCTGTCCTGTTACAGTTCAAGCCAAAGGCTTAGTCTGACTGGTACGTGGTGCCATACTCGACCCGAGCAAGTCTTGTTTCATCTTCTGACTGACTGTCATGCCAGCCATTGCAGAGAGCTTAAAAATACAGCTTCCAATTCTGCAAGAAACGTTGCCCGCCAGCTACGTCACCTAAGATGTAGGGCTGGGCGACATGAACCAAAATACAATTTTTTGTACAAGTAACCAAACAGATGGCTCAGATTTACAGCCTTCAGTGCTAAATTTACTTTAAGAAGGATAAGAAGCACATGTGCATTCAAATATTTGACTGAAATTAAAGTTAAAGTGTACTAAAATAATAGAAAATGCTTTTCAATGACCATAACAAAGACACAGGTGTGCAAAAAGCTAACACTACAGGTACTTTTAGCTCAAAAAAGCTAATATAAACGATATTCCCTTATTCTATATCTCATGTGAGAAAGTCTAATTATGTTTGAAAATCTGAATATATTGCCCAGCCCTAATTAGATGTGAATGAGTCATTCTTCTTCTTGGTTATGTTTTTCTTGCCTGTCTTGTGATCATCTTCCGAACCCAAAACTTTACATTGTGGGGCTGCAATGCTGGAGATGACACTAGGTGTAGTGTATAAATGTGTGTCTACTAAGTGCGAACCAGATACTCACAGATGGAGCTATCATGCCTATCTGTCCGCTCCTTTCCTGGGCAGCATCATTAGGAGGGGAGCTGGGACTACACGTGTCCCACTCTAGCTGCATATAGATCAGCCGTAATCCATTAGCAGCCCCCTGGAATCCAGCCGGCACAGCGCAGCACTGGAGGGGCCAGGGGGAGAGAGTGGAGCTGCATTGGTGAATTGGGGGAGAGCGGAGGATGAGAAGAGGAGGGGGATGGGGGAGGGCTCTTTTTCTTTTTTTTCACCTCCTGAGCTGCCCTCTCCACACTGAGCCCAGCCCCCTTTTTATGTCAGTCTGCTGGAAAAGCCTCTTGAACCCCCCCTCCCACGTAAAGCATGCAGAGGTGTGTATGTTAAAAGAGAGACTTGAATGATATACAGCTTCCTGGCTGGCATCGTAGCAGAGGCCCTCCTTTCTCTTAGCGCTCCTCCATTACCGCCCGCAGGGTTTAGAGCCAGGGTTTAGCATGTGCTGTGATTAACAGATCTGGGTTATGTATTCCACAATGGCTCATTATGATTAACAACGGGGACAGTGAACTGTTCCTGGGATAGGCCTGTCTTCATGCCCAGCGAGAGACTGGTGAGGTTTGGAAGATGAAAAGAGAGAAGAGGCGATGTGCTGAGGAAAGATGGGGGAGGGGAAGATCATGAGGAGAAGTGTCAAAGCAGAGGAGGCAAGCCCAGGCGTGGACCTGAGAGTAATGATCACTTCAGCTGATTATATCAGCTAGTCGGACCATGACAGACTCAGCCGTCTTCAGTTAGCAATTTTAACCTTGTTGCTTTTTTACGGTGTGGAGTGTTACATGTAATAGAAGCATTTTTGATAGTGACCCTTTTTAATGACACAATGTTTTTAGTGACACCTTTAATGCAGCACCTTGCTGTTAATGTTTTAAACTGTAAGGGGGCAAAATATCTTTATTTACACAAAAATGTCATGAACCCCAATGAAGAATGTAGGTTCATTAGTTTTAATTAGGTTTTGGACCAATTAGATCTTGGGCTTCTGACACTAACTAGTAACTGGGAGGCTCCTGGAGAACCACATAAATTAAAGGGTATTGGTCTCTGTTCGCATTTTAACCAATGAGGTGACTTGTACTAGTGGTTGGTAAAGTAAAGTAAAAACTGCATGTTTAGATGTGGCCACTATTCTGCTTACTGTATACTGGAAGCTGTTCCACACAGGCTCAGTGAGACCAGGACATCCCCATGTGTACTGCATGGTTTAGTCCTTTTCATAAAATGAACTGTTGAGAAGTTGCTCAAAGAAAATGTTTAGTCCTTGGTAAGGCTATCTTGC
>JAVQJG010028615.1:0-15266 GCA_036024015.1 Craterocephalus amniculus
AAGTCCCGAAGACAAGATGACAGAGCCCCATAATTAATAATCAGTCCTGATGGCTCAGGATTTTTATAAGATATGAGCGAATATCCCTGCATTACGCCTGAAACACGTCGATCAGTTCATATAATGTTTACGCTGATATGTACGTAAACAGGAACGTTGGCATAATGCGTATTACTGCTTTCAGGGTCAGAGTTTTTATCATACGTATTTTTGTTGCGCAGAAACGTTAACTGGAGACGTTCCTCTCTGGCGACTGGGTTGCATTTTGAACATGCGCCATGGCTGATTCAGCTAAGAAACACAAGCTAACATTATGGAAGAAGAGAGGAAAAGCAAGAGAGAAAGAGACAGAAAAGAAGATAAGACAAGAGTCAACACAAGCCTGTCTGTTTTAGGCAGCAGGATGAATGCTGAATTGCCCTCAATAGGGGGCGTGTCACTGAGAAACGTTTTTTAAAGCACGTCTTTTACATTCAGAAAGCATCTCCCAACGCCATCCACCCAGTACTGCTCCCAGAGGGACAGAAGTCCAAGCTACTCGCCCAGGCGTATGATGGGGCCGCTGTGATGAGAAGAGCCACAGGCGCTGTGCAGTGAAAGTCATGGATGTGTATGAAAATGTTCATTATGTCCACTGCCACGCACACCAGCTGAACCTCATCAGGCAACAGGCGACATCCCGCACACCCATGATTGGCCTTGCTGGATTTTCTGCCTTCTTCTCCAGGTCACCCAAGCTAACCCTGGTTGTGGACAAGGTGGTTTCACACAGACTGCCCACAGCCAGCATGGCACGCTGGAACTTCCACAGCCCACTGAGATCACTACTACAAGCACAAGGATGACCCACTTAAACATTTCTAGTCCATCAGAAACTCAAAAAATATTGAATATCAAATTGCTAGAGAGGCCGGGGGCTTTGTGAGAACGCAGGAAGACAATGCTATCCTGGGGGTTTTCTTAAGCGAACACTAAAGTTGTCTTGTTTTCATAGAGCTCATCATATTTGATTTTCGTGGGACCTTTAAAGGAAACAACTAAGATTTGACTGATAATACACATAAAAGTAACTAGTTTCAATCAAATCTTCAAAACAAAACTTTTAAGTTTCATGATCGTCTCTGTTACTTATGCAGCCAAAGTGCACAATAGATTTACATTATTTTGCTTTTAGGCAAATATAATTCATTAATTAAGCATTAATTGTGTTAAGTAGTGACACTATGTTCGAATCAGGATGTCTCCTCTGTGAGGACAGTGCATCTGGACAGCCACAAAAGAAAGAGAGGATGCAGGACAACAACACAGGCTTAGTACAGAAGTAATATTTTCTTTCTTTTTTTGTTATAGAAAAATAAAAAACGAACAAAAGCTAGACTTGGCGCAAAAGATCTTGATCACCACAGCTAAATTTGGATGAGTGAAGCAACCGGCAGTCTGTAATTAATATTTCTGTCCATTTGATTTGTATTCCTATTATGTTCACATGATGCTGTTTTTGACAGATCTGGCCGGGAATGAGCGACGCCCCTGAATAGTAGAAATTTTGTAGTTATAACTTTAGTATGAATAAAAGCTTTTAAGAGAGTAAAGTTCCTCTACAGATGAACATTAAACAACTGTGTTTGTTTGAACTGTTCTTAGAGGAATTAAAACATATAATCAGGTTCACTTTCAGGTTCTAGTGTTCCATTTTTTATTGTTTAAAGAATCATTGGCCAAGTTGTAAAATTCCGGCAAAGAGTCTGAGTAAGGTTAGAGATTTTTGAAAGAATAGTATGTTTACTTTCTCTAGCTTATGCTTATTGTCTTTGTAGGAGACATTTATGTTCACCATTTTTTACATAGATACAGTTGATCTTCACGTCTTCACTGGAATAGGTGGATGGTAGCTATGAGCGATACAAACCTGTGCAGTAAAATACCTGATTTAATAATCTTGCACTTTATAGATTTAACCATCTGAAGGCAGCTTTTATGAACTTTGAATTTTCTTATAAACTTTAACATCAACTAAAGAACACAAGATTATAGAGTTTCTCTCTATATATTGAGAACAGTTGCCATTCACACAGAGGTTAACAGAGTAGCCCCTACAGTAGGGCTATTCACCTGGTGGCCCATGGGCTACAACTGGTCCACTGCCCATCTTCCCATAAATAGAAAATGTATTGTTTAGTAGCTGCAGCTAAACTGGTAGCAGCACTGCTGTGTAGCACAATACGAAGCCCTGCCGTTTACGCTGTTGATGAAAGCCTGAAAACATTACCGTGTTATGGAAAACATGTTGTATGGAAAGTTCTTGATGGAAATGGAAAATTGACTGCAAAAGAATACTGTAGTAACAAAGATTTATTTTATCCAGTAACTGGTTATATCAACTTTTTTATTTTGCACTAAAAGCAAGTTTTTTCATGCGATGCTGCTAAAACTTGCAAGATTTATTGGAGCTTCATATTAATTACCTATATTATAAGTGGAACAGTAGAGGGTTCGCCGGCCATTGCCTTCAAACAATTTGAACCACGGGAAAATAGTGTTATGGAGGTTATGTTTTTGCCGGCATTTGTTTGTTTGTCTGTCTGTTAGTGTGCAAGATAACTCAAAAGGTTATGGATGGATTTCGATGAATCTTTCAGGATAGCTTGGGAATGATGCAAGGAACAATCGGTTAGATTTTGGTGAAGATCCGGAAGAGATTACAGATTCTGGATCACTTTGAAATTTTCGTTAACATTGCAGTCCAGGAGCTTGGCGGAGGTCTGCGCTCTCTGAGTGCTTTTCTAGTTTCACAATAGAATTTTAATAATGTAAACTATAAACTTTAAAGCAGAATTTAGCTGTTTTTGAACCTGGGGTCTGTTTTTACCTTTCATACATGTGAGTGATGGAGAAAGGAACGTTCAAGATAGCTCCAATATTTAGCCGGGCAGGCAGCTAGCAGCACAGCTAACTGCTCCCGTGTGAGTTTGCCCTAAAATCTGCTTTTTTACCCCACACTGAAGTGCTCTGATAGTCTCAACGAGTGTCCGACAACATACTAGTGAGGAGAAATGAACCAATGTACCTGTTTTAGCTGCTGATCGCCAGGTTTTGTTTTGGCAAAACCAGTGTCCCCTGTCACCTGGGGACCTGGGGGCAGGTGGCTCAGGTGGTAGGGTGGGTCATTCAGTGATTTGAAGGGTGATTCGAACGGATGTGTGTAAAAGTGATGATAATAATAAAACCTGTGATATTAGAAACTGTGAGGTTTAAAATGAAAATTTCATGTTGTTGCAGTGACCTGTCGATACATCTGAACAGTGTCTGTCCCGAAAACGATCTGAATTTTATTTATTAATTTTTTTTTAGTTTTGAACGCTCCATTTCCTCTTCTCTTGCCTGCAGGCTCTCAAGTGTGCATTTCAGGAGGAGCTCCACTTCACTCAGCCATGACTGCAGCCTGAGAGAAAGCTGCCATGCATTTCTTCTCCTCACTCCTGATGTCATTTAAGAAGCAAAAAAAAGTCGGTGAAAATACATCAGTGTCAGGTCTGCATGACTAAAAAGTAGAGAAGGATTTAGAACAAACGGGGTTCCAAAAAAAATAGCGATCCTTGCCTTTCTACCTTGATGTTGTAAAAACGTCTTCACCGTCGCACTCGCAGCCAAACCAAAAACTTACGACGTGCAACAAGATTTTCTCTTTCAAGCTGTGATGAGACGTTTTTAGAACCATTTATTTAATCCTGATTGGAACCATAAAGGTAGCCTTTACAAGGTGAACCATCTGGGTGTCTACACGTGGAGGTGAAGCAGGAGTGGAAACACTTCATCCGTCAGCAACCTGTTGGTCTGTCTTGATGATTCATGGCAGCCATTTTTGAGTCAAAATCCCATCACAAATCAGTTTTCTATGAATAGGAGGCTGGCACTCTTGCCAGAGGCGGTTAGCGTGGGAATGCTCTGTCATGTGTGGGGAGATGAGGAAAAAGACGGATGAAAACTGAGTCCATAAAAGTCACCGCTGCTACAATAATAATTCAGTTAGAAGACAAATGACAGCTACGTTTGTTTTGTGTTGTTTTTTATGTTCGTTTTCGTAGCACCTCATTTGGCCTTCAGTATAACCACCAATTATGTACGAGTAGAAAAGAGAAAAAAAGTGATGATGATTTCTACGGGAAGTTTCCCCCCTCAGTTTCCCCCATTTTGTTTTTATCACCACTTCTCAAGGTTTCAAGTGTGCGTCGTCACCCCGATTTTCCCCCAGTCTCCCTCCTCACGTTTTAAAAAGTATTCGTGGCAGAATAATGGAGAATTACCCTGTCTATAAAAAGCTCCTGAAGTCAGGAGGTGCACTGCTGCCAAACGACACTGAAAGCAATTACCGTATGTTTCAACACCCTTTTCATGGGAAGGGATCTGTCTCGAGGGCCACTCACCATGCGCATGAGACTCATTTGGTTCACATTACCATATCCTGCCGCAGCACAGCCGAGCCCCGGCTGTCACTGCCTCATCCATTCAATGTCTTATGTGTGTGATGGCCGTGTCCTTGTATCAACAGAGGATAAAGGAAAAGAGCGCACGCAAACATGTCTTTGTTTTCAAGCGAGAAGTGAGCCCCTGCTCCTCTCTTGACCCGATGAGAGTAAAATGAGATTAAATAAAGGGGTGGGGTGGCTTCTCTTCCTTGCCTTTGTGGGGCTGCCAGGGAATGTGAATCGAGCAGATAAAGGTGAGCCTCGCCGCCTTCACGGTTTCATAGAACAACACTATTGTTGACAGCCACAAAAGGAGCAAGAGAATGATCCTTCAAACGCAGGAAGGAGAGATTCGCTCTTTTTTTTTTTTTCCTCCCAGATATTTCCACCGCCACCTCCCCTTCAAACTCCCTCTCCACTCTCCACCCTCCTCTTCGTACCCCTCTGGTGCTTGAACTCTGCGTGGGTTTGCTGTTAATTGGATTCAGATTGCAGGGATAATACAGTCTTGTGCTGAACGCTGCTCGGGCCCTCCTGGTTAATCCTGTCGATAAAGTAAGTACAGTAGTCGCACACACAGAGGAGAATGTGTGAGGAAACAGTCTGCTGTGCATCTGCAGGGCAGGCGGCGCCGCCAGCGGGGGGGGGGGGTCACCCAATCATTAGTGCCCTGGGGATGATGTCATCCCACTGTGAGCTGAACACCAGTCGGCTATTTGCGCGCACGTGTCTGTGCCACTGCGAACGCATCATCACCGCCATCCTGCTGAGTCAGCTGGATGCTTGTTTTTTGTGTGTGTGTGCTTGTGTGTGTGTTTTTATAATTAATACTGACATAATATGAATAAATACTGTAGGGAAGTTTACTAGAAGAAGCGTTTGAGGCTGTTTCTGCCAAATGCTTGATCTCCAGCAGCTTTAAATTAAATTCAGTTACCTGCCTGGACTGCCACCGGGAGATCTCCAGAACATCAGCATTGAGGTTTTATCATAATTTCATCATTCACACTTACTTCTTGACAGTCCCGAGAAGGAGGACAAAGACTTTGTTTCCATGGTTTTTGTTCTGTTTGTTTGCGCAGGCTGTATGACTTTGACAGAGATGAGAGAAAGTCTTTGGATACTTGTTTTGGGAGAAATGCATGTTTGCTTTTGGTGGGGATGAGGAATGCAAGTTTCCAATCTTCAAAAGCAGCCAGAGCGGAACCGACGCAAAAAAAAAAAAGAGAAAGAGGCAAGAAAAACTGAAAAAAGCCAAGCCATGTGTGGTGGCGCATCAAAAGCTGCACATTTGTTTTCAATTTCCAGCTACAATCCCAGAAACCAAATCAGAGCAAGCGGGTTGGACGACCCAACAGGCACGAAACACTGGCCCTGCTGCATCGCCCCGCTCTGCCGTTCCCTACAATAATATTTTCTTTTGCAGGCAGAGAACATGTTTGATCACCTCTTTTATTAGAGAAGAGGCCCGCCTCTGATGTGCCTCTTTGCCGCTCATTCCCACCCATCACTGTCTGTCCGATTGCTGGCCGCTTGCTGTGCAGCCTGGCGCAGGGATAGGGAAAAGCCCCAAGTAAAAGGGCTCAGATGTGGGATAATGTGCCAAAGCGCGCCTCGGTTCTTCAATTCAAGGGGTCATATTATTTTCAGAGACTGGCTTTCTGCAATGCATCCGCTCTCCTCATTGATCAATAAGACAAGTTACCCGTTTGCGTTAATCCCACAAGCCGCCCACACGAAAGAATGTGCAGCACAGGAAAAATCTTACAAGTGGTCATTTCTTTGCATTCAGCCTTGAGAAGAAGTTCAACAGCTTTTTCTGTTTTTATATTTCCTCTCATTGATACTTTTATAAGAGCACAAGCTTGGCAGGCATTTTCAGCTTCCTTCCCCTGACACTGAAGACGAAAATGCAGCTTAAAGTCTCCTGTCTTTGTTGTCTGCATCAAGTGAAAGGCCTGGATGATTTACATCAGGGGTTAGGTCAGAGGTATTGTTTGAAGGTGGGCTCAGAATTCCAAATGCATTGAGTGTTTCCTATTTTTTTGCACACTGCTTGCAAATCTGGAAGATGGTAAGTAGAAAGTGCCACTTTGTCTTAGATCAGGTCTTTGGGGACAAGTGGACAGGAGCCTGCTTCCTGCCTTCATTATTCAAGGAGAGCATCCTGTTTATCCCAGCTGGATAGCCGACCGGGATACACACTGGTGGCTGTGATCGTGGCCTGAATTAGGACTTATAAAGCAGATGAGGAGGAGCAGAAAAAAGAATAAACAGATGTCTGAAACAAAGCTATCAGCCTTCTGAGTGAACATCCTCTCTCAACCGATGATTCCAGGACTTTCCTGTTTGGTCAAAATATGGTTCTCAATCTCACTTGTGTTCATTTATGTTTGTTCACCCCCCTCTTATTGATGGATAACTATATTGAGTTTATAGCAGAACATACCATAAATCAATGCCATGCTGACCTTTCCTTATAAAACAGGAATCAAAGGCAGAGAGCTGATTTGCACAGAAAGGCCGGGTGTAAACTATAAGAGTGCTTTGGCCGGGGTAGTCTGTCAAGGCATTTGTTGGACATGGACATTACAGTAAAGCAGTGATGTGATGTGAATTACAGCTATGGACAGAACACTTCCTGCTCTCTTCCATATACAGGATTACTGTCACTGACGAGCAGAGCACAGTGTGCACTCACAGGGCTTTATGTGGCCTTGTTGCCGGCTAAATGGATGCTGTAACTAAGTGCCTATGAAAGTCAAACCATCACTCCACTTTAAAGAGGAATGTTGCTTTTCCCTTTCTTTTTTTTTGGTGCTTTGTGACTAATAACATGAATGCTCATTGAAAGATTGCAAACATCTCTTAAAACTAGCAGAAATGTCCGAGTTGAGTGGCTGATTTAGTCAAAAACTATCTGTGTTCTTTGTAGAGGGAGATGACAAGATTAAGAGTACATTCCTGCCGTCTTATAATTTGGAGCGCCCAAGAGTTGATATCATTAGCACCAGGCAAACCTTTGTTTGGTGTTTCGGCTGCATCCACTTGGAAAAGATTAACACCCTCAAGATAGCCAATTTGTGAACATCTACAATTATGCCGCACAAAACTTGAATATCTCAAACCAGTTGTATACATCAGCCAGTTTTGTCGATAACTGTTGGCGAACCACAACTATTCATGCAACATTTCACCAAAAACAAAAGCTCTGTGCTATCTAAACTACAAATTTTATGGGCACAAAACATGAAAGGCAGAATTCTAAAGACAGCACTGGACTATCTGTGACAAAATCTTCAAGTTAGGTGTTTGTGTTAGAAAGTTACGAGATGTTCATTTGGAAGGATGAGGTCACTGTTCTGAGAAAAATACCGTCAGAAAATGACCTCTGAAGACAACTGAAATCACCTTAGAGAAGTTAGACAAGCACAACAGTCGTCATATGATTAAAGATGTTAACTATATCACCACAGGAATTAAAAAGGCAAACTTTTGCAGTTTTCATGCTAAGCTATGCTAACCAGCAGTCAGCCTAAAGGAAACTTATAGGAAACATTTCTGAAAATGGCAGCATCTTCCTGTAATTAGTATAATTCTTCCTAAATGGCAATGAAATATCCAAGACCCCAGTGTTTTATGCTGCCATATGCTATATTTCCAGACCTTCACACAATTTTTCCCACCAGTTTTTTTCTTCATAGGCTGTGGAGCCAGGCAGACATCTTGAATGTAGATATTGTAGCCACTTTTAGTTTAAGGTACTGTAATTCAACTCAATAAAATCCTTTATTCTCTGATAAGTGCATTCTTGAGAATGTTATTCCAAATGACGTAAACCATTTGACAGGCATTATCGTTGGGGGAAGCTGCCAGGTAAGCGTATGAACAAAGGATGACTTTCCTGCTATGCCTTTTTCACACAAGTTGCATGAAGTGAAATTAGTTTCTGAGCTGCAAATGCACCGGCCTCCCCTGTCAGTGGGTGATTAGCTGAAAGAGCTTTCATATTATGGGCAAAGTTGCAGGGCTCCTTTCAGACGAGAGTCTCGTAAAAGTTCGGGAGGTTCACTTTTCTCATTAGGTTGGAGTCAGCTTTGATTTCCTGTGTGAGAGCAGAGTGGCAGGCCTTGGTGACTGTTCTAAATGTAAATCATGGCTGAATGGAATTACACCGACAGTCAGACATCTGTATTTTAATTGGCCCCCGGCCACTAACCTCTCCTCCTCCCTCCCCCTTTTCCCTTAACTTCCCTACCCTTTCCAGCCACTAGCAACAGGCTCCTACAAAAAAACATTCATTTACAGCCCTGGCACAAAGAATACATCCCAACTGTGTGTTCAGAACAAGGGGCTAGAGAAAGTCCGTAGCCTAACACGGCTAAAACAATATTTAGCAGATGAGATCACAGCTACCATCTCCATCGTAGCATCAGCGTGACAAGGCAGCCCAAAAATATTGCACTTGGCGACTTGTGGTGGGTCTCTGCTGCATTCGCCCGCACGTGTTTGCTTTGATTCTGGGCTGCTTGTTTTCACTGTAAGCTTTCTGCCCGTAGGCTGCTAATTGTGACGGGATCTGGACAGAGGGATGTGTTTTCAGGAGAGGGATGGTTTCAGTCACTTCTTCCAGCTAAGCATATGCTGCGGACCCACTGTTCGAGCACGGCGGGTAGCTGCAATGAGGGGAAAAATCTGGAGTCTTGAAACAGAATAATAAACTGATAGATAAACTAAATAGACAGAGATGTGAGCAGATATGGAGAATGTGAGACAAACTTCAGTGCAACCATTAGGATGCCTTAATCCAGCTTTAAACCATTGTGTGTTGTTAGTAAATAGTAAGAGGAAACCACAATGCAGATGAGAGTTATGTTGAAGACTTCATAGAGATGTGCTTGGTCTGAGGCCACTGATGGATTCATGGATAAAAGTTTATAACGCAAGAAATTGTTAGAAGATCCAGGCTTTATGGAGTGTTTGGAAGAACAAGATTATTCGGATCAGTGTACATTGCTGGTGAAATGTGTGGCTGGAGTCCAGCGTTCAGCCAGACTTCCAGAGGGACCAATAATAGGTGGGTATCTAGGATGAAAAGAAATGGGAATGCATAGAGAGTTTGAATACAAACCCTGCTGTTTGGCTGGAGCCTGTCAACCGGCCACCCTCAAAAAAACCTGAGAGACCTGAGGATTTGTCAGATTTTAGCAGAAAGCTGCTGAAAAAGGCTTCAAACTCAGACCCCGACTGAATTTACAGCGTGGGAATAATTGAACAATAAATTTTCTTTTGTTCATGTTCTACTTTTTTTTTTTTGTTTTGCTTTTATTTATTTCCCTTAACTTTTTTCCCCCTCTCAAATCTACCATTTGCCACGGGATTTACATTCCAATATTGAGTACACCCAGAGTACCACTCAGCGGAATAAGTCCATTACTCACTCAATTACTGGAACAGCATGGCCTGCTGGGTCGGGTTTAGGGAGAAGCAGGAAGGAAGGTCTTGTGGCTACTGGAGGGTTTCTGCATGTCAACGCTTTTGGCTGAATTCAGCTCCACGTCCATCTACAGCTCTCCTCTCCTAACCAGGAAGCACGGCTCACCACATATTAGATCGTAGTTTTACATATGTTCATCAACATTTTGTTTTATACTATGGAGACTCGCAGTGATGAATAAGACTATACCCTCCCCTAGGTGCTTTGTTATTGTTAATAGCATATATTTAGATTCTTTAATCACAGAACAGAAAATGTGATTTATTACACTTTTCGGCACATGCTCCATTCCTCGGGCAGTAGTGAACAGCTTGCCATTGTTGCAGCCAGCGTGATGCTGAGTAGCAAACACACTGGGGTCCCATTCTGCACTGCAAGTAACCATATATGGAACAATCACTGCAGAAATGATTTGCTTTGCGTGGGAATTCCTTAGAGAAACACATGCATGTATTTTCTTATGTTGCAGCTCCCCGTCCTCTTGTTTGTTTCTCCAGCGCAGTGCGAGGCTTATCGAACACCATCTCAGCTTTCATCTTCGTATCATGCAGCCAAAGCCTTCCCTTCGCTTAGTTTGCACAGACATCTGGTATTGTGGACTTTGGGTCAGGGGCCCCCAGCTCAGGAGAAAAGATGAGATATTAGCATGTGGAGAAAGAGAGGGTGAGAGGTAAAAACATACAGGAAGGAAAGGGGGAAGAAGAGAAAGTGTGCGAGTGAGAAAGGGAGGCGAGTTTATGTGCATTTGCACACATGCAGCATAAATCATCACAGATCCAAAGATAATAGAAAATGGCAGTCCCTGCAGTCTGCTAAATCAAGCCACTGCCTCCTCAGACTATTCAGTAATTGCAGAGAGTGCTGATGGGGTTGTTTTGAAGCAGCTGCTCTGAGCTAAACGAAAACAGCCAGCTTCGCATCGTCCGAGGGTGAATTTTAAGGGGAAAGGCAGAAATTCAGTGGCGGCTGTGGTTATCAGAGGGTGGAGCGAGGCACACAGATTGCCTTTAAGACGGGCTGGTATGTAATTGGGATGGTGCGTGACGGGCGCTGCATGCAGACATTTGTAGAGTCAGCAGAGGTGTCAGAGCCAGGTCTGACATTAGCTTCCAGTCAATGAGATTCAGGGTAAAGAGGCTGCCCTCTTTGTGAAGCCTTAACTGTCTACATTCATTGTATCATAGCCCAACCACATTTCTCAAAGTATGAGGATAGTGGAGCTCCAAACTCCTGCACTGTTTAATTGTATTTTTTTTGTTAGTAGCCTTACAGCAAGGTTTTAATTGGTGTATGTGTTTTAATATCAGGTAAAAATGTTATTTTCAAATCATACTGAATGTATGCAATGCAATAGCATAATCCTGTGATGCCTTACCTTCTGAAAGCTTGGTTTTAGCTTCTGTCCCCTACAGGAAACCCTCCTGAAAACTTCTGCTTGCTCTGATTGGTCAAAAATTGGGAAGCGTGTCATACTAGTCCCTTTAAGGACATAGGTAATATGCTTCCATGTCAGGAATGTGGCAAAAATTGTTACAGCAATATCATGTTCTGTATTGTTCAATCTTGATCATAAATTAGTTTACTTTTGCTTTCAGTTTCAAAAGAACTGTGATAATAGTAAAGACAAAGAGCATAATGTGTTTAGCTATAAACTTAAAGGTGCTGCTGTTTTCTCTTCTTTCTGAACACTTTTCAGATGATGGGATGATGTTTAGCTGATCGTTTCCTTAAAGAACTGGTGCAGCAAGTTGCATCAGCCTGGTTCTTTTCCTATGTAATCACTGGAGTAATTAAACAAATAGCTTGTGATTCCCATTCTGATTTTCACCAAACTACGACAAACTCTGCATAATGTAATCTCTTCCTCATCACTTTTACTGACTATAAAGTACTTCCATATTTACTGATGTAATGAGGCCTTTAAAAAAACTTATTTCACCACTTTTGGAAAAGAATCTTACTTTAGTTTTATGACATACTGTATGTTCATTTTTTGTTTCTGCCCATTTTCATTTCTCAATCTGCTGACAGATCATGGAATATTTTGTCTTTGCCTTTTGGTCTTCCTGGTATTTGCTGACCAGTATAGAGATACATTACGGGCAACTAGACCAGTGATTCCCATTCTAATTTCCCCTAGGACCCCTTTAGGGCCAATTTATGCTCCCTTACAGACATAAATAAGGATGATGGTTACAAATGTTCCTCCTCTACTTCTTCTTCTCTGGGTTGTTTCTGCTCAGCACTGCCACCACGGTTACTGGTGGTAATACTTATGCATCCAGTGACAGATGTGCAAGGACCTTGAAAATGCACCAAATTATATTTGACGCAGGAAAAACAGTGTGTCAGCATATCCGTTTTCTGCATTGAGCATAAACGGACCTCTACAAACTACCAAAATACTGTGGACCCCCCACCTTCCCTGAAACCATGCTTGGTTTTATGCCTTCATCAGCAGCTTTTCATTATAAATGGCTCCTCTACTTTGATAAAAACGAAAGTTAATTAGCAACATATAGCTTTACATTACATTGAATGAATCATCTGCACTGTGGAATTTGTTAGACATGTCTTAATAATGAAATGGTGCAATGTGTTTTCATGCTCCTAGAACACTGGTTCCATGTCAATGAAACACCCAGATGATAAGAAAACACTTCATATACGTCAAAGCCTCTCTGTGTGGACATAGCCTTCATTTCAGTCACACTCTTTGAACAGTCAGAGCCTCAGGGAAGTGTGTATCCAGGTTGGGAACCAGTGAACTGGAAGACTGGAGTGTGGGTATTTTCCCATCTTAAATCAAAAGCATAATTGTTCGATTTGAAAGCAAGATTTTATTTTTTAACGCTCGACTATTATATTGATCTTTCTCAAAACTGCGGTAATGCTCAAAAAGTCCCCACTTCCTCTCAGATATGTCGGTCTTCCTCTCAGAACCCTGCTCCTCATCTCAAGTTTAGTGTTATGGTTCAAATCTCCTGCGCTTAAGCCTGCTCTTTTTCCCTCACGCTCGTTCTCTGCAATCTCAAAACTTCTGCATTTGGACATGTTTTCCTCTCTCTTGGGTTGGTGAATAAACTGTCTGTCAAACGTCCTTCAGCCAACAGAATGCTAGAGAAATGGTGACTGGGCAAATTGTCACCGCCTTCTTTTGGGTACTTCACTGGGATCATCAGTAAATGCGTAAACCAGCAAGCTTAAGTAAGCATTATATTTTTTATCATGCTTTTCTTTTGCATTTACATGTTTTTTATTTTTCAATCAAGAAATCTTGTTCACAAAAAACAATTAAGCTCTGGATTAAAGTTAGGAAAATATCCCCATAGTTCTGGGCAGATCAATCCAAGCAAAAGTATCATGTAACAGTATCACCAAAACTAGTATTTTTATGGATTGAAACATGGATACCTGGATTTACTTGGTATCAGATTGATACCAAAATTTGCAGAGTCATCCAGGCCAAGCTGACGGTAGATCATGGATCTCAAACCTCAGTCCTCAGCGGCCAAAGCAGATTTTATGTTTCCCTGCATATCTGACTCATATGCACGGTCATTTTGCAGAACTTGACTACAAGCTACTGGATCCATTTGTTCTGAACCAGGAAACATCTAAAACCTGCAGGCCAGTGGCCGACAAGAGTTTAAGATTCTTTCTGTAGAAGGATCAGAAATATAGATGTAAATTTTTGAATTTTTTCTTTAATACTTCCTTGTAATGTTATTTTCTTTTAAAAGAAAATGAAATGAAGTTTAAATTAGTTGTTTTGGGGAGTTTCAGGAGCACTGACCTGAGTGGGAAAAAGAGAGCTCCCTTTGGTGCAAATGTTGGGCTTTGTAACTCTGTCAAGCATTTAAATGCATAAAAAGCTGCATACACTGAAGGACAGAGAGAAACCCAGAAAGCATAATAAGCCCTCTTTTAACTTTAAATCGAAAGACTGAAAAGTAATTTATTTTCCACCCTGAAGCTAAAAACATTGCTCTGTGATCAGTTACAAAACTGCATAGTTCATTGGGTTTAGAGTTAATCAACATTCAAAGGAGATTAAATGTTTAGTTACCGTACCGACTGAAAACCATATGATCCCAAAATTCCAGCTAGTTGCCTTTATCAAACTCCATAAATTAGATTTGCAAACCTTTCAGTTACACAACAATAAATAAACGAAGTCATATTGTTGGATATTTATCATCTAATCACATTAAAGCATATCTAATCAAAATTTGAAGACTTATTGCTCGGTTAAATTTGGACCTGTGATTTGCAGATATGCTGGAAAATATATAATTGTATTATCCTCATCCAATTTTTTCCCTTCTCTCTCTTAAATGCCCTCCAATCCTAAAATTAAGACCACATTTTTATCAGCATTGGTTAAATTTGTGATTGAAGACTTTGTCGTTCCTTTTCCTGCTGAGAGTTTTTAACACACGTTGAACAAACGGCTTTATTCTGAATAATACGTTAAAACCAAGCATACCATGTGGTTTAACAGGAGACTTTTCTTGATGCATCCACTACTATTTGGTCTTTTCAATGTAGTCACCTTTTATTTAAAATATCTCCCACATGGAGAAAAGGCAGCAATAGAGATGGATGCATCAGTTAATGTTCTTTAACAGATCTTCAGTCCACTGCAGTGTGGCAACAAGCTGTCAAAACAGAACTTGCATATATGACTTCAGGAAGCTGAGCAAATCTGGAAAAGCTTGGGTTTTCACACATCTGCCAACCAGGCCTATTTAAAGTAAAACTTACACCTAAAAGGCGTTAGGCATCTATTTAGTGTACTGTATGAGACATTTAATGAACAGTTATTTTTACAAAATGAAATTATAGAGTAGCCATGTAAGTAGAATTTTTTTTTTCTAATTTGTCATGTTCCATCGCATGAGGGAGTTTTCCTACCTAGTAGGTGGTAGTGGGTGTTTGAAGCGCTGTTATCCTGCAGTAAGGGGCAGTTGACCTATGCGTCTGCCATCTTCAAGTATGGGCACATTGCTGTAGCAACATTGTTAGTAATACTGTAACAACTCCCAAAAAGTAACTGAGGGCCTTTTCACATGGCGTGCTCGGGCCCGGGTCCGAGCACGTTTGACCACAAATTTTGTCCATGTGAGTGCAAACAGGCCGGGCCCGGGCGCAGCCCGGGTGGCCCAGATTGGGAGGTAGAGCACGGATGGATGGCTTGTGAACGCAATCCGGGCCGTGCCGGACGTGACATGTGGGCTACAAGCAGAACTGATCAAAGCAACATCCGACCCTACCGGCAGGTTTAGCATTAGCAACACTGT
>JAVQJG010028625.1:0-11947 GCA_036024015.1 Craterocephalus amniculus
CAATATTTCAGTTGATTTGTAATGAATACACAATGTATGACATTTCATGTTTTTTAATTGCATTACAGGAAATAAAGAACTTTATCACAATATTCTAATTTTCTGAGACAGACCGTATATTCAGCTTTTCCCCCCTAACATCCTTGGGAAAAGGAAAATAATTGAACAATGAAAGCAAATTAATTATTGCTATCATAGGTGGTCAGGAATGGACATTACACTGTTGCATATACTTATTTTTCTTGAACCTTTGCAACTTCCACCCCAATTACTGATCATGCAAAATGACTTATTTTGATGGGACCCCTATTTAGCATCATTGAAGTGAATTCATTAATGCCACAGAAAGAAATCTTGGAGGTCCAAGCTATTCAAATGTCAATTTTATTTCAATTTAGAGGTTATTTATTTCTTCTCTTTATGTTTTAAATCTTCATCTGAATAGTGTCACTCATTTGAATTCTCTTTGAGTAGATTTTAAGTGACTTGTTTTTTTGTGAAATGTTTTCGCCTCCAGATTAATTTCATCAGCCATTACGTGGATGACTTTAATGGAATATGATGCTTCATCAACTTGAGAAGCAAAATTAATGACTTTTTTAAAATTTAGGCAGTTTTTAGGATATCTTTTTATCGTGAAATGAGCAACAACAGAGCAAATAAGTGCCAACATGCTGTCAGAGCTTTCATTTTCTTGTCATCTCTCATCCCCTGTAGGGAGCCTCTGCAGGAGATTTGACAATTAATGACTTTGTGGTCATTTATATGAGGATGAAGTTAAATTTATGTTAATCAGTTTGCTGAAAAGGGTGTATCTATTTTACTATAGTTGGTTTTGATATGAGAAAATAAAGTGTAATGCTACGCAATGACAGCAAAACCCAGCATCCAACTAAGCCTGGGCTATGTGTAGGTTGATCATTTTAGTTTTTATTCAGGTGGTTGAGAGCACCTAAACACAATCAGCCAATTGCAGCTCAACGTTCATACATTTATCATTTTGTTATTTATCAATTTATCAATCATAATTGGTGAGTGAAATACTCCCCGAGAACCCAGTGCAACATTGGTAATCTTTAAAGGAGGAACAAGTGAAAATTAATAATTTCTATTGAAAGGATTAGGAAGAAAATGTGCAATGTGAACATTAGCATGCACTTGAGTAGTATTCAGCATATTTTAACATTTATCCACAAACTGTAAAAGGAAAAAGTACAATTTTAAAGTTTTTTTCTTTGTCCGGTTTAGTATCAGTTCTTCGGCCTAATATTTTATTTAAAATCAAAATGTATATGGTTAGTTGAAAATTACTTAGACACTGTCATGTTACTTAGTGATTTTCAGATTCTGCTGAAAGGTTTTGTGTAGTTTTCCTAGAGCCTAGTTTTCACAATTTTAAACAGTATTTAGTTATAGTAGTAGTATATTTTAAGTATTATTCACTTTATTGAGATACAATATAATCAAGTACAACACTTTTTGTGATTTGTTTCATCATAAGAATATTTCATCCATGTTTGGTTTATATGTTCTTTTATCATTACTGTGCAGCACATTGAGACTGCTTTGAAATGTATAATACACTAAAAATAAAATGTATTAATAAACAATGTAATACTACTACCACTACCAATAATAATATTTATTATTATTCTTATTTATTACTATTATTATTATTCAAACTCTCATCATCCTTCAGAAGAAGCAACCTTTATTTTAATAAGGTTATGCTCTGCATAAACCACGAGTTAGTCTGGTTTATTGTTTTCAACTGTGTTTATACCCCAAGCCTCCATTGTGCTGTCCACTGACTGGTTTGAAGTGTTAATAATAGAACAAAAAGACACATATGCACAAGTCTTTTTTACTGGAGGTGTAAGCAGCCCTCAATCGCAGCCCAACGGTTTGTCCCTTGCTTGGTTTCCTTATCACAACGTTACAGAGCTGTCATTTAAGATGTTGTGTACAAATACACACATGTGAATGTTAATCTAAAGTTGTACAGAAAATATTTTTTATGGGTAAAATCCCACATAACATTTGTGTATTTTGTTGGTGAGAATCCAATTTAAAATGTTTAAACTCCAAAAAATCCAAATAAAGTGTAACAGTAATAACATTATTTTTAATTACAATTCTCTAAGAAACATAGCTATGCTAGTGTAAAGATGAAGAATGGCTTTAATACGGGACATGTATCAGATCAGCCAAGCTACAAACAAAATACACCACATTCCATGTAATTTTACTTAGAAAAAAATGCCCCAATTATTATGATTTATACTATAAATGCACAATGTAAACCTCTGCTCATAGATCTTAACTGACATTATACAGTTTAATTCTTCATTCAATGTACAACAAACTGAGTTCAATAGTAAATGGTTGCTTACTTGGCTGCATTTGATACACATCACCACCATATTACTAAAACAACAAGAGAACTTGGTGGGTCTCTCTGGTATTCTATTACAATGGTTCAAAACATACTTGGAAAGCAGAAACTACTTTGTGTCAGAAAGTAACTACATCTGAGTAGACTAGAAATATTAGGAAACTGAAGCCCAGTAGGCTCTTGGTAAATTGACTGGATGAGCCTGAACTTTCTTCAATTGAGCAAAAACAAACTGAGGCGATTGTCTGCAGAGTCAAAGAGAGGCAACTAAAGGTCACAGCTGAGCTTCATTCTACACACCTAAAAAACCACAAGTCAGGCCAAAATCTGGGTGTCTTGATGTAGTCAGACCTAATTTTGAAAAACACATAAAGGGAATTACAAAGTCTGCCTACTATCACCTTCAGAATGTAACAAGAT
Organism: Craterocephalus amniculus; assembly: GCA_036024015.1. Lineage (NCBI taxonomy): Eukaryota > Metazoa > Chordata > Actinopteri > Atheriniformes > Atherinidae > Craterocephalus > Craterocephalus amniculus. Next base: position 2,816 of record JAVQJG010028625.1, read on the forward strand.
TAAAAGATCAGATGTTCCGGCAGGACCTCGAAAAACTGGTCCATGTTTTCATTTTTAGGTCTACTAAAAAACTGTAGCATATCCAGAGCTCTGCTGCTTTTGTCCTCAGTCAGACCAAGGAAACAGATCACATCAGTCCAGCTCTGAGGTCTTTACACTGGCTCCCTGTCTGTCATATGATAGACTTTAAAGTTTTATTGATAGTCTATAAAGCTCTTAATGGTTCGGGATTAAAATACATAAGTGACCTCTTGACCCGGTATGAACCTACCAGACCCCTCAGGTCATCTGAATCTGGTCTTTTATCAGTTCCCAGAGTCTCAACCAGACATAGAGAAAACAGGTAATCGTTTTTAAATATTGTCATGGCCTCGCCAAACAGTATCTGTCTAATCTGCTTCAGCCACACATCCCCTCCAGTTCTGTCAGGTTTTCAGATAGACAGTAGTTATTCCTACATTTACGGCAGGCCAATTCACTTCATATGCACAGCACTTTGGTCAGCAGGGTTCTTAAAGTGATTTACAAATAAAATTTAATTGGATTGGCAGGAGAACCAGCATTCAGCTTATATGCCCCACACGTTTAGAACAAACTCCCAGAAAGCCTCAAATCAGCTGAAACTGTTTAAATCCAGGTTGACGACCCTCCTGTTCTCTGCTGCACTGACAGTTTTTTTTAAAGTCCAAATCTGCACTTTTAGCTTGAATTCTTAAACTTGAACATATTTTCAATTGTTTTTAATCTAATGGTCTTCCCCCTATTTTCTTGTGATCAATTTTAAGTTTATGCATCATTTTTCTGATGCTCACCACTGCCCACCATTGTAATGATTTACATGTTTTCTGTAAAATACTGTGAATTGTCTTGTACATGCTATACAAATAAACTCGCCTTCCCTTTACTTTGGTGCTCATAGCTTCTGCAGAGTTTAACATGGTTGCTTGAACCAAGTATATCTTTGTATACAGTTGCACAGACTTGAACGGCTATGTTTTCACCTGTTGTTGAAGCCACAGAGGTGAATCAACCTCTGTTAATCACTTGGTGAGGATGGAAATATGTATATGAAAGAAAGAAATATAAAAAGACTTTCAAACTGACATAATGAGACACCCTACATCTTAGGGCTCCATTTTTCTACCATATTATGTGTAATAATGTGGTCCAACCTTTCAAAGCTGGTTACATTAGATCTTAGTGAACTCTTAAATCCAACATTTAGCTGCAATAAATACATAAACTTTTCTTGCTACCATTTTCTGAAATACGCCATAGCTACTCATTTTGAAACAACTCATAAAAATCATTAGGTGTTCATAATATTCAGATATTTGTCTTTAGTAAATGGACTCCAACTGCTTTCTTAAAAGGCACTAAATGTAAGTTTTTACTAAAAAATATCTTTACAATAGCCTTTTTATTTGACCCTTTATAATTAAAACATTGTTTGATGAGCTGACTGACACCTTAGCAGTTCAGTGCCGGTACATCTATAAGCCTGTATCTTATTTACAGCCATTACAGGCACTGTGATGCGGCACGGAAGTGACGTCATCAAAGTCCTTACTCCAGGTTAATGGCTGTAAATAACGACAGATCACCACAAAAACGCAACTCCAGGACATGTCGAGTTTACAGAGGGATCAGACCAGCGATTCATAACAAAACATTGGTAAAAATGAAGGAGTTTTGTGGCGGAAATTGCCTTGTTTAAAGGCTGTGCGAGCTCCCATTATATTGGATGTATCATATTGGATATCGAGTGGATCGAAATATCTCCCGAAGGAGTTCAAGTTACACCATAACTAACTGGGTGAGTAAATGATTGTATTTCATGCTAGAAAAGGGGTTCAGGTTGTCATGCACAAGCTTACCATGGAGGCTGCAATGCCGCTAAGACCCATAGATGGAAGTCGCTAGTTCAAAATCATAAGATTAAAGAGTCACTTTAATAAATGTGCAATCTTATGTGCCAGGTGTGCTTTTGTTATCATGTAACAAAATGTATGTAAATGTTAAAATACAGCTTAACACATACATACTGTACACTTAAAAGTTGGACCCAGCTGCAGAAAAACTGCCTTGTTGCACCTGGGGATTTAATAATGAAACCAAAAAAAAAATATTGGTAGTTATGGGACGTACAGCACAGATTCTTCAGAATGTGTTTAGAGTAACCCAGGAAAATATTTCTTTGAAATGAAAATAGGGGCTGATATCACATTGGGGCTTAATGTACACATCAAGCATTGAGAAAGGAACCATTTCCTGAACTGATTTTTTGGAAAGCTTCAATGCTTCACAAGGCTTCATCTGGCCATCACTAACTATTGATTACCAAAAGGCTGAATCCCAGAGTGCTATGAAAATGATCCATCAAGAATCATCTGCAAACCAAGAGTCTACACAGAACTAATCACAAAATGACCAGGGGGTAAGGCAATTAGCAATAGAAACCAGGTGTCACTGTGACAAACTGAATGTAAAATACAAGGGAAAAAACTACACAACATAAAAACAGGAAACTCAAAATGACAAACCTACAAACTAAGCTGCAAGAAAACAGGAGGAAATTCCTGCAGATCATGACAGTAATGCTGTGAGTAGGGAGACATAGGGTCACAAGTACAGTGGCTGAAAGAACATCAAATTGCTTGCAGCCTCATTTTATATGCATCACAAAAATAGCAACAATCTTTAGTTTTAGAATCTCTCTTTTATAAACAGTCCTCTTATGTTAAATCTGAGTCAAGCTAAAGTCCTCGTTGTGTGTGTGTTGTGGCCGTAATACTTTAAACATTTGTTCCAAGCTGGGTGTTTTAAAAAAATCTGTCAATCAAAAGAAATTAAGAAAAGATTTGGCTTCAAACATAAGCTACATAGGAGCTACATAGTGTACAATAATTAGACCCCAAAGGACCACTTCTAGAGTTATTAAAAGAGCTTTATCTTGTGATGTAAAATAAGCCATAAGAATAATTATTAACACTTGAAAAGAGCACATGAAGCTGCATTAAAACATTGGTACGCTATGCTGTGAAGTCCACTAGTCTCAGGGTGATATATCAAAGACTTAAAAACCTGTAGAATTTTAAAACATGTTGACAATTGCTAAAGTACATGGTTGATGTCTAACATTCTTACCAATCACGGCTCTTGTCTCGTAAAATGACAAAAAATTTATAATAATAATAATTATTATTATTAACAAATAATTAAATCTGTCATTTCTTATTGTTCTATCTGCAGCTTTTTTAGAGTAAACAGGCAAAGAAAAGCCAGAAAATAAGTTCCTTCAAAAAAGAAACTAAATGCCCTGTAGTTGGAGAAAAAAACATTAAAATGAAACAGCATTAAAACACTTAAAATTCAGTTTGCTGCTTTGTGACACTCACTTGTCTGAGCTATGCAAGTTCATCAGTGTTTGGGGTTCTGAGCTGCGGAAATCCTCAGGAGTGAGCGAAAGTGTTCCTCAGTAAGTCGACTCCTGTGTGATCTTTTGTTTATCCTCATGAAAGTGAAGAGTTGTTCACATATGCTGCCAAACATGGAGAGTGTTTGAGCAGTTCAAGTGCACTGTTGGGGCATCGTGTTGGGAATGAAATATGGAAACTCTGCACTGCCCACACACACTTGTAATTAGCCTTAAGAATGTCACTACACGGTAGCTCAATCAGCTCCGTTTGGAGGTTTCATGTTACACTCTGCATCAGCTGCAAATACATTACTGAGCAGTTGAAACTAGCGTTTTGGGGCTTTAAAATCTGCAAATTGCCATGTGAATATGGCACCAAGTGGCACCACTGCATACTTTGGAAAATGGCAGGAAGAGCTGCTCCTTCATAGATTATTTTAGTAGTTTGAGTGCAGCCTTGCTTGAAAATGTATTCAACATTTTTATCTCAGTATAACAAGGATGATTTTCCCTCAAGATATCAGTTTAATTATTCCTAAAAAAGCCTTATAAAGCCAAGATGTCTCTTTGCTGAATTAAGGCAAGCCATTAGCAGCAAGTGTACAGACAGTTGCAACAATACAAATCAAATTAGCGGCTAAATGCTAATTTGGGAACTCACCTTGATTATCTTGTGATCTCAAGGAAACAAAGCTGAGTTTCTCGTAATCTGTTACAGCAGATTGTTATCTTGATTAAAAGGGCTAATAACTTAAGTAAATGACAAAAATGAACTTGTCACCTCAAAAAACAAGCTGTGATCTCGAGATAAAACCATAATTAAAATGGTGATTTGGATATAATATAAAAAATAAATAATTACAGGCCTGGTTGTTCTCACACTTTATTAGTCTTTGAAAGAGCTGGTTGCCAAATATGCACCTCCTTTATTGGCTCCATCCATTCAGAAAGAAGTCTTTCAGTAACTCATGTTGGTAGTAATTGACAAACATTGCCTTGGGAACAGCTTTGCAGATTTATCTTTTTTGAAACAGTTGTAGTTTTTCAGCATCAAAGCTATAGTTGATAATCCTGCCCAGAAACACTTTTCCTTTCATGCTTTCATATGTATTCTATACATTATGTATACATTTTAAACCCCCCACACACACACACACACACACACACACAAAAGCCTTAATGAGAGCTATGGGCCTTTAAAAACTCTAACCAGGGGGCAGCTTACATGAGGTGCCACTCACAAATCTTGCTAGCTCTCCAAAATTACCAACTCTAGCATTAAGCTCTCAGATCCATTTTTTAATTTATTTTTTATCTTTTTAGGAAGATAATGCAATCACTTAAAATTAGTGGTGTAAAGACTTTGTTTAGTTTCTTTAGTTGGTCTACAGCATTCAAGAGCGCTAGTAGGAGTTGGTTAAATCTTCCAAGACAGAGTGTGTTCTTTGTGCGTTCATCACCCTGAATGACAAAGTAAAAGACTTGACTTCATCATTTATTTCGCCTGAAGAATATCCCATCCCAGCAAACCTGTCATCCTATTGCCTGCCATCAACTTAGAAAAAGACACCTCAGCATTAATTGGCATAAAATCAAAAGTATATAAACCACACGGAGAATGGATCTAACAATCTCCTAAGTGTCAACAAACAGACTGAAACAAAACAGGACCAGGTGAGAGTGAGGATCTGTGCAGAATACATTTAAAAGCATTCAAAGAAGAAATACACTCACACAGGATGTTTGTATTCCTCAGATGGAGGAACCAGAGCAAAGCACCGGATTGTGGCTCTGCATGAATGTCCTAAGAAACAGAAAGTATGTTTTATTCACATCCACATTTCCTTAACATAATGGAGAGGGGAAATCATGCCATAGATACTCACCATCCTCCCACCTCACCAAAGAGAGAAAAAAAACACTCTCTCCCTCCAACCTGCTGATGATGTCAGTAAAATGCTGATATGTCCATTTTAATAACTCAAGTGTTCATTTTTGCTTCAGCACTGCATGAACAGTGACAATTGTAAGTACTTTTTTCCTGTGTTTGCGTATTTTCTGCCCATCGGTGGTCATACTTTGACAACACCCAAGATGATGTAATGAAACATTTTAGATAAGCTGAGATGAGTTCAAACAAGTGACAACCAATGAGCGTACTGTGGAGGATGTGTAATGTAAAAAATGACAGCATGATACTCATGGCCTGGGAGGTATAAAACTTGACAAGCATTCCAGCAAGTTTAATCCCATCACAAGATGGTCTGGAATTTATGATTTATTCTAATTTAAAAAGTTAAACCCAGTGGCTTCCTATTACCAACGATCACCACTCTGGAAATGGACAAAATTACTGATGCTATGGTGATAAAATTTCTGTCAAGTATTTAAGAAGTAATGCAGTTGCAACATAGATAATGTTAAGTAGGTAAGAAGGTTTCTTTTCCTGCTCATGGAGAAAACGTCCCCTGCTGCAGAAGGAATGGGAGGTAAGGGCAAATTTTGATTTTGACATTTGAAAAGACAAACATGGTCCACAGAGTCCCCTGGAAGACAAGTGCCTACTTATGATAGAAGCTGATTTGCAGTATCATACAAATCAGTGGATTGGATCTCTGAAGCAGAACTGTAAAATGCCAAATGTTTCATTTACAGACTGAAGATAAGTTTTGGTTTTTTGGCTGAACTGACAACAGGATTATTTTACCTGATGATTCCTGCGGTTTTATTCGAATTGAAGACTTCTGTTGGTACAATTGTTTTACATCAAGAAAAGTGTGATAAACTGCTTTTGAGGATATTTTTAAATTTTGTATGTGATTCTTCAAGATTAGATTGCAAAAATATGTATTTATACAATTAATCAAGATTCAATATTTTCAACCGCTAACTAAAAATAACAGATTGAGTGAAGATAAGAAGCCGATGCCTTTTGAACATATTAGGGGATGAATAAAGAGCAACTCAGCAAACAATCTATGAATAATTTAAGGCAAAAGCTTTAAATATACAAAGTAGCTATATGGCTAATTTTAGCCCTGCTGATTTGACCACTTACCATGTTCCTGGTGTGTGTTGGTGTCTTTGGAAAATGTTGTCCAGTCCTTGCTGTTTTTAAAACAAACTGAATAAAGATAAAATCACAGGAAGACAATGTCAAAAACATGTTTAAATGCTTTGACTCTCCCTTCGTCATTGCTATCCCCTTTCAGTCTGATTTTCTAGGAACTGCTTTGGCTAAATCGACTGACAGGGGAAAATCTGAATAATTGTTGGAGGTAATTGCTGTCAAGTGATTTGTAAAAGGTGAGCGGACCATGTGCAGTCTCATGAAATGATCTATGCTGCCCTAATATTCAGTCTCCTTACCAGTCAATGGGTCATCACATCAGAGGTAAGAGTAACTACCTCACAAGAGAACTAATAAGATAAGCATTAAGACAATGGTGAAGTCAGCCTATTATCACTTAAAGAATATATCCAGGATTAAAGCACTGATGTCGTCATGGGATTTAGAGAAAACTTGTTCATGCATTCATCTTTAGTAGACTGGACTACTGTAATGCTGTCTTTACAGGTCTCTCTAATAAGTCCAGACAGCTGCAGTTTGTCCAAAAAGCTGCTGCTCCAGTCCTCACCAAGACCAGGAAAGTGGATCATATAACCCCAGTCCTCAGATCTTAAGACTGGCTTCCTGTTTGTCAAAGAATCGACTTCAAAATGCTGCTGTTAGTTTACAAAGCACTGAACAGTTCTTTCAGGAACTTCTGCTTCATTATGAACCAAATCAGAGCCTCAGGTCATCAGGGTCAAGAATTTAGTTCCCACAGTCAGAACTAAACACAGCATTCAGTTTTTAAGCTCCTCACATGTGGAACAAACTCCCAGAAAACAGAGACGTTTATGATAACAACTGATAAAAAGTATTTTCTCTAATGTTTTATTTTATTACATTTTTAATTATTCTTTAAGCTTTCTGCCCCCTGCGGTAATGTTTATAATGTTTATTGTAAACCCTTAAATGTGCTATATAAATAAACTTGCCTTGCCTAAGATGATTTGGCATGGATAGAAAGGCAATATACAGTAGCAGCAGCGGGAAGTAGCATCTGAAATAATAGGAACGTTAGTCATGTATCAGTGCAACCATGAAAAATGTTTTCAGGGGGCTGATTTCAATGAAAATTGATTTATGCAACAGTTTTAGAACCACATTAATGTTAATTTATTGTTTTGTACCATTACAACACCTTAGATTTTTAGGTGTGGGACATTTAAAACAGAAAAAAACGCAGCTGAATACTTCAAACATAAAAGGACAAAAACTCTTAGGGAAGTTTGTTCTGGTGGCAACTTGTCCCCAAGGCTGCAGGTCTCAGCTTGAAGTTCAAGAGTTTGATAAACAAAACGAGTGTCATCTGAACTCTATTAACCCTGTTGTGTGTTATGTCCTTGGTATGTGTCAGTTGGCAGAGTGCTGCTGATCTCCCACAGCGGAACCCAGGAGTTTTTAATATACACTGATTGTGACCTTTTAGGGTTACATAATGGAAGTGTTTCATTAGACTGTATACGCTCCATTTCCAGTTCAAGACTCTGATACTTGGGGTCATATGATTAAGTGAGTCTGAAATTATTAGTCGTGAGGTCAATTAAACTGTCAAACTTTGTTGTCAGTGATACACCAGGCAGTGTGTGGATAGCTCAATTTGCATTTCCATGATATAAACAGGGTAATCAAAAAGAAAAAAAAAATGTTTTCTACTTTTAGAAAAAAAAAAAAGAACACAAAATATTATTGTACAATTTAAGTCAATCAGCAGTATATACCAACTATTAATAAAAAGGTTCCAACATGACGGTACAGCACAAAAAAGTTTCCAACATTCCTAGCATTTCACAATGTTAATAGAAAAACTCCTGAAGTGAAGGGTTCAAAACCCTGTTATGCATTGCAATTCCATCATCACGTGACTGATGCCTTCTGAAGCCTCGAATTGCTGCTTCATTTCATGCTTCTTTGATCTAAAACTTGTTTCACTGCAACAAAAGCTTTGACTGGTATCTCTCAAAGGTTATAAATAGAAATGAAAAATAAACGTGTTCATCCATACACCACAATCATGTGCAAAGTTTCAACAGGGCAGCTTTTTCATCTGTGTGCTTTTAAATCAATCCTTTTAAAATTCATCTGAACATTTTACCCTTTGAATTCATGCTAAGGCGTACTGCTGCATGTGTATCTTCTCTCAACGTTTATAGATGACATTAGATTAAAATCAAATGTTGCGCTTCCACAACTGAAGCCTCAAAGCGATATTTTCTTTATGCACATTTAGAATGAAAACTTCTTACTTTCTTGTAGTTAAAAATCCCTATTACCAATCCAGAAAAAACTTAAGTTCCTTTAACTTCAACTTGTTCAGTCACAAAAGACATCCAAAAGACTTCAACAGTGCCACTAAGCCAAACAGGATATAGAAGGAGCAAACCTAACCAATTTATACAGCTAATGGCTAAACAAGGATCAGGTATGGGAATCAGCTGCAGGGGACCAGGTGCAAAAAAAGGAATAGGAAACAAACAGAATACTCAACCAGGGGCCTGTACTACGAAGCTGGGTTAACATACCCGGGATTTCTCTCTGTTACCTGGGTTGACTTAACTAGACATCCGCGATCTTGATTTACGGTACTACGAAGCTGGTTATCAAC
>JAVQJG010028628.1:0-11738 GCA_036024015.1 Craterocephalus amniculus
CCCTTGACCTCCAAAAAACTAATCACGCTCCGGTTATGGCATGACGTTGTCTCATCTGATTGGCTGATCATTGAAAAAAAAGTCTACAAGGGAAGCCAGCCTGGTCTGGCCTCCTTTGCGACACAATGTGATTTAAATTAATGATTCACCACAAGTGAGCGCTGTTTCAATGGGAAAGACGGCGATCAGAGAAATGTTGAGGTAGAATCCTCTTTTTATTCGCTCTAATATTAAGAGTTTCAGAACAATGACAGCCACGGTCTGAAAATTAATAATTGAATGCAGCAAAAAAATAGACAAGGCTGTGCTTCCCTTTGCTTCTGGGAGAAAACGCCACTGCGTATCTCCATCTGCCACTCGATATTAAGGCGTAAGCAGCATATTCTTGTAGAAAACCGACTTTATCTTTCGACACTTCTTTAATGAGCATGGACATATCATCGGGGGTAAAAACTGGTGCGCTCTGGTTCTGTTTTTGGTTGATTGCGCCATTTGTAACCTGTGTGCAGTTAACTTCCAATGGGGTGTTTTATGGACTACCTGCTTTAATTGCTGATTTAATGCAGCTGTTAATACAACTTGGCCATTGTCAGGTCAGCAGCGGCGTATTAGTTGGATTTGGCCTTGACATTATGTGAGTGGAACTCAGTCACATGACCACAACAGTTGGCCCATGAGAAAATTGCCATAAGAAAGGCTTCCTATTTTAGGACCACTTCTGACCCACAAAATACTTGCCGTAATCCACATCTGGGGCTAACAGCTGACAAGTAGACCACATTTGGCTCACATGAGACTTGCCATTATCCAAACCAGGCCCATCTGGTCCACTTCCGGCCCACTCAACACTTGCTAATGCCATAACTGAGCCATATGTGCCCAGTGTAGCCCGGATTCGTCCAAAACATGTCTACTATCTCGGTAGTGAATTACCAGCCATGCATCCAGTTTGAGCAGCCTTCTCAACTTTCAGGAAAGATCATCAGAATATCATTTAAACAGAATTTGGAATTAAATCTTTCCTAGCCTGGCAACAGTGCTAACCTCAAATGGTTCAGAAATATGATTTTGCCTACATACTCTGGTGATGAAACAAAAATAAAATGGGCGCCTTTGAAATAACTAAAATATGATTCAGAAAGAAAAGCTCAATTTGGCTCACTTGATATATTTAATAAACACTCATTCAAATGTTTACATTTTTAAAAAAAAGATTTATTAGATGTAATATTGGACATTTAGTTAATTCATAGATAATATTTTTAAATGATACAGATCAAAATATGATTAACCAGTTTTTAACACAGAATGTGGTTGCTGGGATTTTACTAGTTTTTAGCTAAGCAGAGTTTCTACAGCATCCATTAACATAACAGCTAATAATGTAATAATTTTGGCCATTTTAATGTAATAAAGCATAAGCATAATAACTTGCCAATAATGTAATCATACCTATTTTATACGAAAATAAAGATACGCGATAGTCTTATTTACTCATTATTACGTTATAAGCAGCACTTATTTCTTTTGCAAAGGATTTGTTCTTTATTACAAGGCAAATAACCAAGAAATTAGAATGAAATATGACCTTATTACTTTATTGGTTGCTACAATTGGTTGCTAAAATCCAGTGACGGTATCTTCATATGCCGTGTCACTTTTTTTGTTCATTGACATTGTCTCTTTAATTCATGTTCCTCAGGAGAAAGTGTTTAAAACATGCACCATAATGTCACATCACATTTGTGATGTGACATTATGTCAGTACATTAAGTCAGTACTCAGTACTCCAGTATGTCCTGATCTGGATCAGTATTTATCACTTTGGGGTGCTCACTTCGTTTCATTTGTCAGTGTAGCTTTAAAAAAGCCATTACCTCTCCAAGGAGTATACTGTAATTTTAATGCCTTCCACTTGTAATAGATGATACAAACTTGTAAATTATTTACAGCATGTGTGTGATGTTTTTCTTTCAGGAACCAGCTGTGCCGCTCCAAAGTCTACTGCAGGACTGCGGGTGACAGACAGGGGGAGCTCCATGACCTGCTGGAGAAACTGATGAATAAAACCCAGAAGCTTTCTGACTCTTCGGTGTGCCTCTACTACTTCAGGTACAACATCAATGTTTGAAGATCGAGCTGAATACAAAATGATGCCAAGCTTTCTCACAAACCAGATTAATTACTTCCCCTGTGGAGAAAAGAGTACGCTGATACAGACAGAAAGTAGAATTTGTACTTTGAATGACTGTGTTGCTGATGTTGTACTTTCCTTTAGTGCATCTCTGTATTTGGTGAAAGTGCTTCGAGGGGCTCTTCCTGCTGAGACCAAAGAGGCGCAGACAGCTGATGGAGCTGCAGCAAACGATGTATGTTTACACACTCTTGATGTCACTTCTCTTAACCACCTACTAATGCTATTGGCTGCTGCTTTCTGCAGAATGTTGGACAGTAGCCGACTCAAGAGCAAGATAGAAATCAGTTGAATCTGACAAGATATCTATGATTTGTCTTTGCTCCATTTGTACCCAGGCCTTTCTTCAGCTCTGAGGTCACAAAGCTGTGTGTATGCAGTTGGTCATAAAATGCTAGCACAGTAGCAGCTGTTATCTCGCCTTTGATACCATGTCCTGTTTTGGATATATATGTATATGGTTTGCGTTATGTGTTTGCACTGATTTCTGTTGAAAGGACGAGCTAAAGCTAACCGTGTTGATCAAGCAGCAGCTTGATATGAAAAAAACTGCAAGAAAGAAAATCCCCCCCAAACGGGACATACACCCTGCAACACGTTTGTGCCCATTAACCCCACCGTTTTACAGTTTATTTTTTTTTTGCATTAACAACATTATTATACCTGCTGATGTTCATTAGCATTAGCGAATGTTTAACTTACCTGTCTAGAAGGAAAGTGGCAACCTCTGCGTGACTTTTAATTCGTCATTCAGTCGGCAGCAACGCTTAAATGTTTGGCCATCGTAATGCTTCGATTCTGGTTCGCTTTAATTCGACAAACGTTATGGTTAGATGCCATTTCTGGACAATGCAACGGTCTGGAAACTCCTGAGCTCCACCTCACGTGACATCAACCTACTAATGCTATTGGCTTAAACTTATTTAGTTCAGACGTTGGCATCGCAACCAAAATGTAAATATTTATATTTTTTGGACTAGTCAAAATTTATAAAACAATTATTTACATACAATAATATTTTTTTCATTCAAATTGATACTTTCCTTTTACACCCCTAGACGTTATTGAAATGTATTATTTTTGGAAAATGTATTGTTTTGATGAAAAAGTTGTAGCTACGCTACCTTAAACAGTAAAAACAACATTAGCAATTGATCTTATATTATTTCCTTTGTGAGTGACCATAGTATAAGCAGGATAATTTCCCCCATGGAGACCTTTATCATAAATGAATGGACGACGCAGAGGTGTGAGCCGTCTTATGAGAAGCTGAGGTTCACTGTTCACGCCTCTGCATTGTCCATTCATTTATGATAAAGGTCTCCTCGTCGGGCATTATCCCTTACAGTAAGATGATACTGCACTTACTTTGTAAGGGTGCAGTTGACTGTGGAAATCCAATGGAGTTAAAGGTCTACTGCACCGTTCTGCCCCAAGCCGGACCCTTCGAAGCTTAGATGTAGGACAGGCTGTTGTGAAAAAGAATATTTTCACAACAGCTTATTTAGTTCAGTATCAGTCCATGGGTATATTTGACCAAGTTTTGCAGTATATCTGACTGACTGTATTTTTTTTTACACCCAAATGAATGGAAATTTACTCTTAATGTTATAATCATAATACAGAACTTGTTGTAGTGTCCCAGTACATCATAATGGCAGGTTTCCTACATTTTCCAAATCTGTAGAGAGAGAAAATGTGAATTAGTGTTTGTTACTTTTATTGGTACTTTCTATCCTTAAAATGTGGGTTGCATTTAGATCTCATCTAGGTTCCTTCAGCTTATCAATCTAAAGGACCTAAAACAAGTCCCATTGAATCTTCAGAAAAAGGCTAAAATAAGGGTCTGAATTAAGTTTCACACCATAACAAACCATATAACCATTTTAATCATTTTTCCCAAATGTTTTTGACTATGAATCAGGACTCTGACACTCCGATTTACACTGTTTTTCTTGCTATCTGAACTCTGACATCTGTTGGGTGTTTCATTTTTTGGTGCAGCTAAAGTTCATGGGGAACATGGATGTGGATCGGGTTTCCGGCATCTTTAGACAGGCTCTGAGCTCTTTCATGAGCAAGAGGAAGAGCCCTCTGACCACTCAAATGTTCACCGACTTGTTTGCCAGATTCCCAGTGAGTTCAGTCACACCATCTCAAACTGCAAATTTTAGTTTAGATCATCCTCCTGGAAATTACACTCGTATTATTTTTGTCTAGGTTTTATGTGTCAATCTGTTGGATGCAACGGTGCAGCTCATCACATCTGGGGTCAGAGATCATCAACAGGTAAAAAACTTTTTTACTGCTACCTGAATAAAAAATGAGAGAGGGCACATTCACACTGCCGCTGTTTTACTTCAAACGGACCGAGATCTGCTTCCACTGATAATATGATTAATTTTACATGTTGTGAACACCAGCGAAACTCTGGTGCAGACGAAAGAAGTAAACCCTGGTCTTCTTGACAGCTGGGGGTCTCTGTTCACTTGCAAATTTACTATCCAGTATACCACAAAGGAAGTGACATATGCCAACTACAAGGGGTGGGTGATAATTCAATAACAGTATATATGAAACATAGACCTATGATGTAAAAGAAAAAGCAGGTCAAGGAAAAGGCAACTCCTCCGACAACACACCGGGGTTCACAGCTAAATCGCGCAGGGCTTACAAGTTTTTTTTACCTTTGTGGTCACAACTGCAGTCCAGGTAACAGTCCAGGTTCAGGAAGTAGCAGGAGAGTTGAGACTACACATGATTTCATCAGTTCACACTATCACGACTGGATGAAGATACTGCAGTTAGAAGAAAAAAAGTCATTTTGCCTAATGGAGGATTGTTTTCTGGTCATTTGGAGAAGGCATAAGAGATAGGAGAAGGAGCCAGTTTCCTCCTCAACCAGATGAGAGATTTTATTTTTAAATATACTGGATATTTCTCTGGTCTTGTCTGACTTCCTGTTTGGCCCTATCTGAACTGCTGGGATTGACAGTCTGCAAATGCACTCTTGTGCGTTCCAAGAAAAGGAAAAAAGGGTCGTCGATCATCTTGTTGATTTAAATGCTGATTTGAAATTCTGATCAATTTCACTTTTCGATCGATTTCGATAAAAAATCGAAATTGTGGCTCCCCTAGTATGTACTGTCCATGAGAACTGAGTTAGCAACAGTATGTAGTTTTATTAATACCGTCTGCTCCATAGCTAACAGCGGATCAGCTAACAGTCCTACAGACAGCTGCATAGACGTCCGATCATTCTACTGGTCTCAGAAACGGCAGATAACTGCAGATGATGCAGCAGAAGACGACTCAAACCGGTCATGCATTGAAGAATGGAAAGTTAAACTTTAACATAATGACAGAGTTGTGCTCAGGGTTAGCTTTGGAAAAAAAATTCTAACAATATACCTGATTGACAAGGACGACTACAATGTAATGAAATAACCAAATCAGGCTTAATTATATTTCGAGTCTATGTGGGCTTCTTAACAGCTTATATAAGGATAAATATCCTGTTCAAAATATAATCAAATACACGAAATTGAAATATAAAATATTTAATAAAAGAAAAGTGCTATTAATTGGGAATTGACTGGACATGTATCAGATTAATGGCAGTAGTACATTGATTTTAAAGAAACCCTGTCAGCCTGAGTTTCTATGAAATGCAGCAGAGAGTACTGCACTCAAAGGTGCTCCACATCTGTCTGGCACCCAGTATGAATGGGGCACTGCAGAGGCTGCCAGAACGCAAGGCCCATGCGCCTGGTGGAAATGAACCATAAGACAAAATTTCTACTCAAACACACCTGAGTCAGAATATTAAACAGGATTACCTCTAAAACATGCAGGATAGTGTGTCATGAGGACCAGGTTTGACAGACACTGCTTTATGATAAATGATGATTCACCTAGACACCAGCTATTTGACACTAAAAATACTGCTAGGGCCGTTACAAACATGCTGCCGAATTCTAGCTGAACGTGATGGCTCACTTTCACTTGCATTTCGAGAAAGTATTCAGTTGGAACAGTCATAAATGCCTAATTTATGTTTAGTGACTTAGTGACCTAACTTCTATTTAGTGGAGTGGGTTTTAGTGAGTTGTGCTGCAACAAAAAGCTTTAGCAGCCATCAACAAGCTTTTTGCAGACCTTTGGTTGGATGTCGACAGAATTTGTAAAATTTGATGAAAATTTTCAGTTTGATTCCCTCTTAACAATTCGTGGTTGCAACATTTTTCCAGACTTGAGTTTACTTTCGCATTGCACAGGCCAAACGAAACTGACCTTTTGAATAACATTACTTTTTCGAAAGTGTGAGAAATCAAGGAAGATAAAACAAACCATAAATAATAGAATTTCCTAATCTATTGTGTATTTTGGAGAAATCAGAAAAAAAAAACAACGCAGGTGTATTATGTTATTTGTGAATTAAAAGCCCAAACTTTGTCAATTAAAATATCACCCGTCAACATTACACCGATTTATTATTTCCACTTCCATCAAGAATGGAAAGGCTTTTCTTATAACATTTTAACAATAATTTCCATGATCGCTATCTTATCCATACTCAATATATAGAGTATGATAAAAGAATAAAAAATATCTGTCCGTCCAGTCCAGTGCAGTAAAATTCAAGTTATAAATAATGGCTTTGGATTTATGTAGTACGTGTAAAGCCAGGACGGACATGTTCATTAAACTACCTGTTCATGTATGTTTAGGGTCAAGCATGTGTACTGGTGTTGAGATCGATGCAGAGTAAGGAGGTCCAGCAGCTGCTTAGCGGTGCTCCATGGACAGATATCTGTGAGAAGGTTTCAGGGCAGCTGGTGGAGGTGAGTTGGCACACTTTTATATCCATATAAAAGAACCACCTGGATGCATTTACTCATAAGTATTCTTTTTTAACTATGAGCACAAAGTATGTGCATGCCAGATGTCAGCGATGTCATTGGGGGGGGCGAGAAGAAGGGGTGATGGATTTTGCAGCCAGATATCCAGAGCTATGGAAGCGTATGTGCACCTTTTAAGTACAATTTGCAATTGAATTGTCAAATTGGCAATTCAATATTTAAAATGGCAATATAATCTTTGAAATGGCAATTCAATGTTTAATTTTGCCATGTAATTTGAAAATGTTTTTTGCAATTGACAATTTAATATACAAAGTGGCAATGTAATATTCAAAATAGTTTTGAACATCATATTAACAAACAAGAATTAAAACTGAATTATCAAATATCATATTGTCATGGCATATTTGCGCCTTTATTCAATTAGATATTCATTTGTCAAAATGTATTGAGGTGTGTGTGCACTTTTAATGTTAAAATGGCAATTTAATTGTTGAACTGGCAATTTAAATGGAAATCCAATATTTAAAATGGCAATCCAATATTTAAAATGGCAATCCAGAATTTAAAATGGCAATTTAAAGTGGCATTCAATATTCAAAAAATTTTTTAATTGGTAAAATGGCAATTTAATATCTAAAATGGCAATTCAATTTTTAAATAAACAATTTAAATGGCAAACCAATATTTAAAATGGCAATCCAGAATTTAAAATGGCAATTTAATATTTAAAATGGCATTTAGTTGGTAAAATGGTAATTTAATTGTCAAAACTGCAATTTTATTGGTAAAATGGCAATCACATCTCCTAAAATGGAAATTAAAATGGCAATCTAATATTTAAAATGGCAATTTAATTGGTAAAATGGCAAGTCAATATTTAAAATGGCAATTCAATACTTAAAATGTTAATTTAGAATGGCCATTAAAAATGGCAATAGAAATGGCAATTCAGTATTTAAACTGACATTCATGCATGCTGCACACTAAGTGCACCAAAATCCAGTTTGACATGCAAACTGTCAGGCCTCCCATCAAGGCGGGTATTCTTTAACAGCGTCACTGCATTTTACCAATAAAATTGCAGTTTTGAATATTGAATAGCCATTTTACCAATTAAACATCCATTTTAAATACTGAATTGCCATTTTAAACATTGAATTGCCATTTAAATTGCCATTTTAAACATTGAATTGCCATTTTGCAAATTAGATTGCCATTTTTAATATTGAATGCCACTTTTAATTGCAGTTTTAAATTTTGGATAGCCATTTTATATATTGGATTGCCATTTTAACAATTACATTACCATTTTAAATACTGGATTTTCATTTTAAATATTGGATTGCCATTTTAAATACTGAGTCGCAATTTTAACCATGAAATTGCCATTTTAACATCAAAAGTGCACACATATCTCAATACATTTAAACAAATGTATATCTAATTGAATAAAGGTGCAAATATGCCATGACAATATGACATTTGATCATTCAATTTTAATTCTTGTTTGTCATTATGATGTTCAAAACTATATTGAATATTACATTGCCACTTTGTATATTAAATTGTGAATTGCAAAATACATTTCCAAATTACATGACAAAGTTATACATTGAATTGCCATTTTAACAATTAAATTGCCATTTAAAATATTCAATTGCCACTTTGCCAATTGAATTGCAAATTGCACTTAAAAGTGCACATACGCTTCCATACAGAACAGCATTAATATTCAAATGTTGCATCTTGTCTTGAAAAAACAAATAACAAGAAAACTGCATCTACCAACATGAGGAACACAGGCCTAAAGCTTTTTTTAAGAGAAGTGCAAGGTCTGTAAAACCAGAGAAACAAGTCTAGCTGTTGATCTGAGGGCTGAAGATGCCAATAACTGGATAATTAAGATTTCTTTCAACAGGTCCATGTGAGATATCACGAAATAGCTTGGTTTTGGTTCACAAACTTTGAATAAAATAAATGAGGACTGAGCAGTAAAAAGAGTCTTACTGCTTGATATCTCTACACCATTTAGAATTACTTGCTTTTCTGAAAATTCATTAAAATTAGTATGTTTTCAAAACAGGAAAAATGTTCTTTTTAAGTTATAAATTGAGTTTAAATAATAGTACCTGCAAATACAAGAAAAACAAGGTGATATTTTTAAGACATCACCTATTCCTTTTTATTGAGGAACATTTTGTATATTATCAACAGTGTATAGAAAATGTAAATAAACACCAGAAACAAGCAAAACAAAACAACACAGGAATCACCAAAAAAATGACTGGATTCAGCCTGACAAGTTCAAGTCATCTAGGTGGGCCAGTGAAGGCTCTATATGCCTTCAGCGTATAAAGGTTATATGTTATACATGTAATGACATGGGCAATTTCTTCAACAATTTCACCCCAATAAATTTGGATCACAGGGCAGCCCCAGAAGATGTGAAAATGGTTGGCAGCTGGTTCTCCACTGTTTCCAACAATGTCATATCGGCCCATTTGTTTTTTTGTTTTGTTTTGGGTATTAAAAAATCGAATTACGTATATTTTTCCATATGAATTCCCTCCTGTGACCTGAGCTAGATGAATTCAGTGGGGTTGTGCAAATATGGAGCCAATGTTCCTCTATTATGGTGGGCCTTGCTTCCTTTTCCCATTTTATTTAAATACAGTTTGTCGAATGGCATTTAAGTGTTTGTAGACATGAATGTAAGTTAGTAATCAGATTTCTTTTAGTCTTAAATTGATATGAATCAATTAGCAGGGTGATTAAGCTAGTGTTACTTTCCTCCCTAGTTTTAATGTTGCTATTTAATTAGGATCTAATTTGAAGATATGTTGGAAAAAGTCTTGTTAGGTAATACTTCTCCTTGAGTTTTTAAAGACTCTATATGTCCCGTGTTTCTGAAATCGAACAGAATGGCCAAATATCTCTGGCAGACCAAAGTTTAAACCAACTATCATATTGGACAGGGGAAAAGTCTCCATCATATGCTACCTACAATAGGTGATGTGCTTGGTTTCCTAGTGTTTGTTTGTCACATTCCCCAAACCATATATTTCAGGGAGTCCTTGTCCAACAATTTAGGCTTTCTTTCTGTTCCATGTTTAATCGCTTGTCTCCGATTATTGTTTGTAATGGTAAAACTGAGTCGTGTCCATCTTTTTCCATTTTGCTTCACAGGAAGGGTCGCAATAGATTGAATTTCTCAGTTGTGCAGCTTTGGAATAACTTTGCAGATTTGGGAGAAAAAGCCTGCCTTGTTTCTTAGCTGTAGTGTTGTGACTCTTACTCTGGGTTTGTAGCTCTTCCATATAAACCCTGAGAGCATTCTGTTCCATGTAATAAATTGTTTAAATGGTATTTCTACAGGTATTGACTGAAAAAGAAAGAATAGGCCAGACAGGATATTCATTTTGATTATAAAGTCCATCTTTGAATGTCTTTCTTTTATTGTCTGTTAATTGGTAAATAATTCATATCATAGATATCTCACAATGTTTTGGGAATTTCTGCCTATTGTGTAAAAAAATCTTGTGCACGACTTAAATTTCTGAAATATAACGACTATTTATTGGACCTGCAAGAATTGAATCTAAATGTAGTTTTTTAAATAAAATTTTTAAAATTAGTATATTTACTGCACTCATATCAAAGCTTTTTTTTTTTTTTAAAAAAAGAGGTTTTCTAGTCCAGAGATCACTAACTATGGACCTGTTGAGCCACAGTCCTGCAGATTTTACATGTTGACCTGCTGCAAATTCACCTGAGTAATATTATGAATGGATCCTTTTAAGGGCTTGTGTGTAATTTGAAAAAAAGTTAACATATGAATCGAGTTTGTGAAGAAGGGAAACATCTTAAATCTGCAGGACAGACAAAAATGCTATGAACTGCAGTGTTTCCCTGTGGGTCTAGATGGATTTTCTTTGCACATTAACAAACCCCTGGATATCTGATATATCTGAAAACTGCATAACGATACTTATCTGAATAAATTTCCATGTTCATCTAAGCCTGCTGAAGTTATTAATTCAGTAAAGCAAAGGAATAATCCAGAGAGGGAAAGAATATCTGAGTGAGCCAAAGCCAATGCTGTTACAAAGTATGGGTAGATAAAACGTGCAGATTTGAAATGCCTCGCAGCGTCTTAAGCTGACCAGACAGCAGATGTTGTCTTACGACTTCACATGGACTTGAGCAACAAGATCTGGGGACTGACTTGAACCTACAAAAAAAGGACGAGTGGATATCTCTGTTTTACTCTACTCTTTTAGTTCCCAACTTTGTCAATTAGATTTTGCTTTTTTACTAGTTTTCAACAGCATGCTCTGGCCCTGATCTGTTATTGCAAATGACTTCTGAAAACACTTTGCTGTCAGCAAAATATTTGAACAAGGCTGAAATGCTAAAGACCAGCACGTGTACCATCACCACAACCTTTTGTGTGAATAGGAGCAGCTGCTGTAAGACCACGTTGTAACGCTTCATCGTTAAATGTGACATTTTGGGGTTATTTTTCTCTCTCAATTCAATTCAATTCAACTTTATTTGTAAAGCGCCAATTCATAACAAAGTCATCTCAAGGCGCTTCACTGACAATCAGTCCAAGTAATCTGATTGTCACACATTCATATATACATATATACTAGCCAATTGATAACAAAATAGCCTAT
>JAVQJG010028637.1:0-14607 GCA_036024015.1 Craterocephalus amniculus
TACCCGGAAATAGAGGAAGCATTTTGTGGGGAAAAAAAATCGTCCCACAGAATCGTGATCTCAATTCTGAGCAAAAACATCATGATTCATATTTTTACCAGAATCGTGCAGCTCTACACCCCACCCCTGGCTGCACCGTGCCTGCAGCAGGTGTTGGATGCTGGCGAACATCATGCTGTGTGAGCGTTGTCATGCACACATGCTGTTACTTTCTCTCTAGCTGCCTGAGTTGAGGCGTAATGGAAAGCATATTCACAATGTTTTCAGCAGTGTGTTGGTCCAGCATGGCATTGGTCTGCAGAACAAGCACGCAATGTCATGTTATGCTTTTATATGACTCTGCTGTTCATGACTCAGCTTTTCAACAGCTGGGTGCTCTGCCCACCCACAGTATCAGCATCCATTCCTACTGTCTTTTTCTTCTAAACCAATTAAATCCCAAATTTTGCCCTGCAAATTTTATTCTTTAGACTTCCCCATCACATAATGTGCAGGATTTTCTTTTAATTTCTTATCGGTTATTAGGGATGGAAGAAAAAAATCCATCCAAATAACAGGATTGATTTTTTCCTCTTCACTATATTTTCAAAAATCTAATTTAAATGCTTAATTTTCAGCTTTTTCAAATATATTGCAGCTCAAAATATCTTAAAAACTGACTCACATGTGATGTGTATTTTTAGTGAAATATGGCTCCTGATATAATCTGTAAACATCCTCATCATTCACATGGTGCGCTGTTAAAGCAAATAAAAAATCCCTGATGTGGTACATTTATATGTAAGCTGTACCTTGCAGAGGCTGCTCTGCACTTCCAGTGTTGTTCCGAACAGGAGTTTTTTTTTAAATTTGTTTTTATTTTGTCGTTTTTAAACAGGATAGTAGAATATTGCACAGTCTAGATTTAACTGAAATGATTTGTAACATACGTGAATGCAGACATCCGTTTAAATGAGTAACTAGTGGGGTCTGAGCAGAAAGTCATGAACTGTGGTGCATAAATATTCTCAGTATTTTCTGGAGTTGGTTAGTAAGTAGGCTGTCAGCTTTCTGGTTGATGTCTTTTTTAAATATTTTTTTTATTTCTTATATTTGTACTCCATTTAAGATTTATTACATTTGAATGACTTTCACCAGTTCATAAATCATTATCTGCACCTAATATGAAAGACATGTTGGTCAACTAGAGATCAACAAGTAAAACATCCTTAAATTGTCTTTATTTTTTATACACAGTATATTATTGATCAACCTGAAGTACAGCTCTGCTCTCCCACATCCAATTAAAGGGGATCAATGCAAGTCTGTGTATGTTTACCATGCAGTGCGCACCCCAAAGCTGTAGGGGGAGCTCCAGAGCGAGAAACTAGGCGACGGACGAAGAAGAATGTTGTAAACAGAGGCATCTTACGGTTGTCTTGAACAGGCTACGGCTAGTTAGCATGGCTTCAAAGGCGTCTAGTAAAAGTAATTATCAACGCAGTATAAAAGCAAATACCGAATCGTAGAGTAAACATGCAAATTTGTCCAAACGGATTTACGACCGGCCTTATAGCGCTAGTCTCGTGTATCGCGAGACCTCCAAACCAAAACAAGCGCGAGCGTCAGTGGGCTAAACTGCAAGCGCCGTTTCTGGCAGGGGGAGACCCGATGGAGGAGGAAATGTCCAATTTTTCATCAGAACATGTCAGTCAAGCAAAATACTTACTTCCAAGCTGCTGTATGACGATGATAATGCTGCATAGAGCCGCTTTAACTTTTATTTGTATTTTGCTCTCTGCCAGCAAATATTGTTGATTAACTGAAATGTGTCTGATTTGGATAAAAGACTTCTTTGTGTCTGATTTTTTGTAGTAAAATGTCGTCACTGCAATACTTCACCCACTTCCCTTATTTTTAATAAAGTCTGAAGAAAAAGAAGAAATGGAAAAACAAAGATATTTATTAGTCTGTCCTGCAGTGGGGGAGTCCGTGGGACCTCCGAACAATCATGAAGAAAAGCCGGTGTCAACATGTGCTCCATAGTAATATTAGTGAAGCTGAGGCCTTGAAATGATCCGACAATGATCAGTGTGTTTCATTTGTGGACGCTTCAAATTCACTCTTTTGGTAGCTACTAAATCTTGTTTGACACGCAACTCGTTAAATAAAGTCACTGTATGAATCTGAAAGGGTGTTTCTGCTGAGAGACATGCAGCCACATGGGAGAGCAGCAGCGTGTGAACAGATGCACAGGTACATTATTGCTGCTTCTTTGCACAAAGTCTTCTGTGTGTCTTTTGGTGCTTTAACACACCACACACAACTTCACTGCTATTTTTCAGTTTTCAATCTCTCAGCAGTGTCATTATACCTCCACTGAAAGGCTCTTTGTTTTTTCCTCAACCTTGCTGGAGTGAAGTCGCGTGTAAGATTCAGCCCTGCCATGTGCACATCCTAACTATCAGACATTCAAAGGGGGATTTACCTGTTTTTACCAATACAACAAAGATACTTGTCTGCTAGATGAAAATGGGGGAGGGGGGAGCCGGTATTTTCCAGGAAAAAGAGCATTTTTTTTCTATTTTAATCTTCTATTTTCTGACAACTTGTTGATGTGTGCAGTGGGGAAAGAGACAGCCTTGGATTAATAAACAACTTGGGACTTGAGTCATTGATCTGTTGACATTAACCCAATAATCTGTGGCTCAGAAACGGTGTCATGTCTTTGACGGGCTTAGCGTATGACACAGAGTTCATACAGGGATATGCTCACTGTTACAGAAAAATGTAAACATTTTAGAAGGAATCATGCCAGAAAAAAAACTGCTGCAACGATGTGAGCACACTGGTGGAAACATGCTGGTTTCCCTGACCTCTTGTTCCACTTTGAACAGCTTTCACATATAGGATGATGAAAATTTCTTCATTGTTGGATGATTTTAGCACACATTAATAGCTACTTGTGATCAGTCTCTCCAGGAATTTGTTAAGTTGCGATCGCAGCTTTTAACCAAATTTCTACGAATTCTGCATGTCTTGGCAGTTTTATGCTGTAACTCTTAACATTGTCATCTAGTTGGTTACATATTATTAATGGGAGTTGCTTCGTATTTGTTCAGAAAATTATCCTAAAATCTCTCCTCTGACCTCCTTCCCCATCAACAGGCTGTCTAAAAAACCCCTTGAACCTGAAATGGCGTTCACAGTTATGCATGACAGTGGAGGTAAACTCTTTGGCACTGCATCAAACATATTTTGCAAAACAAAACTTTTGTCATGGAACTTTTTTTTACATGCAAAACACAGCTAGAGGACAGATAAGGAAAATCACCTTTACGATCTCTATACTATCAGGATTAAAAACAATAAAACCACGGCAACTTTTACTGCAACTTTTTAATGGTGGAGCATGAATGGTCTACTTCTAAGCTAGTTGTTTGCTATTTTAGTTTGTGTCATGCCTGATTTTTTTGCAGTTGCACTAGGGCTGGGTGTTATGGCATCAAATCAATATCACAATATATTGAGCAGTTCATCTCGATAACAATAAATGGACGACAACAGCACTATGGCGCACAATTTCTATTTGCCACCGATGTAATATCAGACTGATGTACGGGTCCACCGTGCCATACTCTCTGCTCTCTACATGCTGGGAATCAGAGTTTTTGTAAAATATTTCATACAAATAAATTCATATTGGGACCAATAAGCACTGACTGGTCAGCCCCATTGTATTTTCATTTTCTTAAAATAGTAGATTTATCGATATCAGTTATCATTGTAAATCTCGGTATTGTTACATTTGTTATATATCCCCCACCCCTAAGTTGCACTGAGAATGCTTAAGTTTCTTTTTGAAAATAGTCTACTTGTACATTTATGCCTTAGAAGTGGATTTACAGAAGAATATTCAATCAGAATCATAGTAATAAAATGGGAGAGTATTATATAGTTTTTTTGTTGTTGTTTTTAACTATAATATTCTATACCAGGGGTATAGGGGTTAGACATGGAGCAGAACCATTTATGCTTCAGTCAGTGTAAACACAAACCTTGAAGTTTTATGTTTGTGTTTGAACTCCAGTTTGAATTTTTAGGACATTATAGTGAAACGTTTGTTTATTTTTTGATAACAGACATATCTAAACTTTTGCCAACTACCTACAATGTTACAGGAAACACACATCTACACATCTGAGTTCTGCGAGTTCTGAGTTCTGAGATTCGCACACATTATCACACACTTGGGTGCCAGTAAGCCTTGTGTGTGTTCTTAATCCACAGCTCATTAGTGTTGCCTGCTGCGAGGATAAAACATACGTTGACACAGATTGTATTAAGTTGAGTTTTTCAACTCGCCACTAGAAAAGTGTCCCGTTGTTTAGATTAGACTTCCTCCATCTCAATGCATTTAAGTGACTCCATCCCTTTTTCCATCTGGTCGGCTTTAAATCTTAAATCTACAGCCACTTAATTATTCCCTCTCATCTTCTGTGAGGCATTAGTCTCTCCTCTCTCCCATCTTCCTAAATTAAGAGGGAGGGGAAGAGGCTGCAGCAAAGTGCATTTTTTAGTGATGGAAGGCACTTGGGAGGATACAAAACTGTGCAACGCTCAACTGGCAAATTAGAACGAGTGCAAGAAATGATGTTTGAAAGCTGCATTGATGCTGCATGGCAGGGTAGTTGGGGATGTACCAAGGCTTCCCAGCGAGGGCACACTGCCGCGCTTTATATTTATATTAAAAAAAAGATTAGGCACATGCTGTTAAAGTTTAATAAGTACAAAGACAGAAACATATGGAGTCAGTCAGAGATGGCACAGACTAAGAGTAATAAGTGAGGAAAGGCAGAGACTTGATGGAAGAGGAGGGCAAAATGAAATGGAATAAAGCCGAGCTGACGGATGCATGAGCGCCAATCTTTCCAGATATCACCTGTGGCATTTTAACGGCAGTACATCACATTCAAGCTGATGCTAGCAGGTAGCAAAAACAAACGCTCTGCCAAGAACAGCCAACAAAAACAAGTTGTGACACAACGCATTGTTTGCGTTTGTTTGAGAGAACATAGCTGCACCGTGAAAAGATGCGGGGGATCAGGAAGCTGTGAACTTTTGAGCGTAATCGGAGCCAGAAGTTATGATAGCTGTGAGCTTGACCGTGTAAGAACTGTCAGTTTTCTGCTCCATTAAGAAATTGGTGGATGCACATAATCTGGGGTTTTTCTTAGAAATTTCAGCACATTTTATTGTACTCTTTACTTAACATGTAATTTAAGATTGCCCCAACATCAGAAGACTTAACTGGAGTTCATTTATCTTCTGAAAGCAGTGTATTGTGTCAGTACTGAGAACATTTGCTGTGAAGCCACAGATGGTAATGGGGGCGGTGAGATTAAATAAAGTTACAGGTGTTCCCGGGTCACTTGGTTTCTTCCAATAAAGACCCTGCTTAACCCATTAAATGCTAGAACTACCTAATTCCGTCAAATAAAGGGTAAAGCTATTATTTACTGTGGTGGCTGCTTTGAACAGTGGTTCTTGGCTTTTCCAAGTGTCCCTGGATACAGCACACAGACGTAGGTTGTCTCCAATGTGTCCGCTGGTGTGGGAATGTGTGTTAGAGTAAAATCACTTGAGTGTACCTGTTTGGGCTACGAAAGTGCAGCATGAGTGTTTTAGATTAATAGATTAAAAGAGCAACCAGAGTATCTAATTTTGATTTTGATGAGGAAAATAAAGACGTCTGAAGGCGTTTTAATTTGAAAAGTCAGACTGCACTCCCCTGGTTATTATAATGAAGTTCTAAAAATACCTTGCTTGAGACTGTTCACTTTAATTCAGTCATTTTTCTTACTACTGTTTCCAGAAAATCCATGTAGCTCTGAACGTCAAAGTGATTTTTTTTCATTTAACATCTGATGAATGTAAACGCAACCCTAACCCATAATTGGAATGATTTTATTTACAGTGGCTTAGTTTAGTAGCCGAAAACTGAACCTCATTTTGTTAATGTTGTTTTTACGTGCATTTTCTATAAATCTGGACAGCTGCGTCAATCAGGATTTTTAGGGCTGATTATAGATTAAATGAAGCCCTTCTATGACTCAAATTTAATTTGGTAATTTAATCATTAGAGTCATGTTAATCTCATCTTTCCTTTAACCACAGCAGCTTGTTGGAAGCAACAAATCCTTAAGGACAAAGACTCTGATGAGAAAAAATTCTTATAAAAACAGACATTTTGCATGCAGGTAAGAGTGAATTTGTTTTATTTACAGTTCCTGATTGCTTCCCGGCTCGCTCATTTCAGCTTCACCACGCACGGCGTCCGTACTGTCCACGTTGCCCATCTCTCCATCTGCAGCATTATCACCTTCCGAGTGATCAGATGAACTAGATGAACTCCCCGTTATGGTTGTCCATGACGAGGAGGCCTCAGTGGAAATTGCGTCTTCAAAAACACTGTGAACGTAGTCCTGGAGGAGAGTCAGCTCGGATAGGACGCTCTCCGATTCAGAATTGGACTCCAATTCGCTGTCCTCCATTTGCTGTAGGTAAATAATTAGATTCATCTGGTAAAATGCTAATCTGTTATGTATTGTGCTACATGCTGAAATACTCAACAGACCAAATACACTAACTATGTGTCATACCTCCATGTCGATAATTATGTTGTTCTTGTAGATGCTATCAAATCTCTTCAGATTGTTGTGCAGAATGATGAGATCACTTAAAGTCACCTTCTCTTCATCTTCACTCTCGGCTTCGTCGTCGCTCTCATCAGACTTGAACTCTGAATTCAGGTCCTCCAGAGACATTGTTGTGTCTGGATTGTGTGCAGGACTCTGGTACCAGCGAACATAGATGTATCAAAGGATGGGGAAGGTGTCCCAATTGGATCAGAGTCCGTGTCGCCACAACATTTTCAGCTTGTTTTTGTTGTGCAGGGCGACGACAAGCTGCTTTGATTTGAAATTAGTTCTTGAGTTCTGGACTATTTTTGATATTTTTTATCCTCTTGTTTTGTTAGTTCGCTTTGTTTTATTGTTTATTCATTACTTTTTTCTGCTACTTATATTACAATGCTCGAGCTATTCAATTCCACAGATTAATCTCTGTGCATTTATATATTCATTTTATAACCTGAATAAGAA
Organism: Craterocephalus amniculus; assembly: GCA_036024015.1. Lineage (NCBI taxonomy): Eukaryota > Metazoa > Chordata > Actinopteri > Atheriniformes > Atherinidae > Craterocephalus > Craterocephalus amniculus. The sequence continues at coordinate 7,143 of JAVQJG010028637.1, forward strand.
TATCCAATTTATTTTTTATAAATGTAGGCTGTTTTTTGGTATTTATGTATTTCTACAATGATATGGTGGTCCCATGGTTTAGGAACGCTAGTACACCTGTTATAGGTCTGATGAGGATGGGTGTGTTTTGCAAAGTCTAACTGGCCACTACAGGCCTGGCATGCACTTTGAATCATTTCCATTTCCATTTGTGTTTTTAGTCTGCATGAAGGAATTTTTCTCTCAGCTTTTGTGGAAATGCAACTTTTCTTCCCCAAAAACAAAACGGGAAAAACATGGGGGTTTGAATGGAAATGATGTGTAAACAGGGCCTGAGATGACCAATCACAATCCATGCCTGGAGAATGATGAATTCGGGGCAAGAGACATGATTTATTTATTTATTTTTTCTGAGTGTAAATTTCTAAATTATGATGATGCATTGGCTATTTTTGGCCAATCTACTGCAGAAATTCCTCTCTAAATCAGTAGCCAAAGTGGTTAATATCATCAGATAGCCTTAAACCTGCATAATTATGGAAAATACCGTGACACATTCAGTCGTTTCCGCTGCCTCTTTATGACAGCTTGTTTTATGGTAAATTCATACAACCTGCACCCTTCTCTTCTCCTGGTCCCTTTTTTTCTTTCTCTGCTTTTACTCTGACGAATGATGGATTTTTAGTAGCGTTTGAACTTTGTTGTATTAAGTCTTCTAAGCCTGATTAGCAGAGTTTCACTTCATAACGCCTCTCTTACTTAAAACACCTCTAATAACCCAATCCATTATTGCATAATAACACGTGGCTCTCTGTTAATTGGGGCCTCTGGCTTGTGTTTCCTTTTTATGGAGCTGTTGCCGAGCAGTGAGCGCCCCAGGCCTGCTTGTCTGTGGAAATGGAAGTGCTGGGCTTTCCCTGCAGGCAGTGTTGGCCTTGGCCTCCTTCCAGGTCTGCTGTCAGGCAGATGAGGGCCGCAGCAGGCGATGGCTTCTCTGATCCAGCTCCAGATCTGTCCTCTGTCGTTACGCAACCTTTTAGACGAGGGCCCTCCAGATTAGTGTAATGGGAATCTCCATTAGATCCAAAGTGAATGGGAGACTGAGAAAATGGATGATGGTTTCAGGTGGATCCCTTTCTGTTTCATCCAGACTTCCAACTTGTTTACTATGTGACTTGTTGCCCCATCTTTAGTTTGTCATGGGGCAAGTGCCGTGAGCTATTTTTACCAGATAAACTTGGCTCCACAGAATGTAACACACACGCACACACCCAATTACACACTCTTTGATGTGGTGTGTGTCCCTACAAGCTGCATGGAGTTCATATTGCACACATACGTTCACACAGATGCACATCGTCCTGAAATCTGCTCTCTAATTTCAACTCTCAGGTCTCTTCTCTGGGATAAATGTGTTTTTTGTTTGCGGGATATGTAGATAAAGCTCTGTTCAATGTGCATGAGACTTGTAGTTCTGATATTAGAGTGAATGGAAAAGGCTTTCATCTACACATTTTATTCCAATTTTTCATTAGCCACTTGAGGACATGACATGATTTCTCATTCAAAGCTGGATCTGAAGCATTTTCATGTTCAGCTTAGAGTTAAATCAGTTTGTTTTGGGTCTTTGAGTTCAGGCTGAACTGGATCGTATGCCATGATCTCCCTACAGAAAAGTAAAAAATTTCCTTTTTCCTTTCTTATTTGAGTAAAAAGTTACTTGTAAAATAAGTGAATTAAAAAATTTTTACTTTTCTAAGCTTTATAGAAAAGTTTCTTTCTTTTTTTGCAGCCAGTTATGTATTTTACTGTCATCTGTCCTCTTTCAAGGCACTTTGTGTAGAGAGATCTGTATAAAAGGGTAAATTCAACTTTGAACTCTGAGGTCTGTCAGCAGAAATCTGCTGCATCTGGGAGTCAGAGGACACACAAAATGATGCATGCTGTCACAATGAAGATCTGCCACAGCGGGCTGACAGTGGGTGCTGTAGCGGACGGGAGACAACTTTCCATCATCTTGTCTTGCTTTTCTGCTCTTTAAATAATTTTGTACTAAATCTTGTTCTGTAGATCAGGGTGGCGGTTTGCAGACTTTACTGAATAGTTATTTGTTTCTTGCATTTTTCTCTGGCCTGCAAATTTCTTAGTAAACTAGTTAAACAGAAAACAAGTGTTGTTATTGCCTCCTGGATGACGGTGTCTAATGATAAGTGAAGCCGAAGTGGATAATGAGGATGCAGCTAGGCTGTTGCGCGTGGCTTAAAGCCAAATAGTCACATCATGACTCATGACTTTGCCAAATGATACTCAAACACTTGCACACATTGCACTCTTGCAGTTGCATTAGTGTCCGTGTCAGTCAGTCTGTCTGCAGCCTGTCGGCTTGCAGCAGGGTCTCTGGTTCCTGCACGCCATGAAATTTGGAGTGTTTTCGCAGTTAGTTGCAACGATAGCTGAAGAAAATAACCCCAAAACTTGTTTTGTGCTGCCTGTAAAGGACTTTTTCATTTTAATAATCAGACATTTCATGTTCTTATCTCTGCTTCTGCCAGGTTATTGTGACCTTTGTTCGTGTTTTTCATGTCTTAACATGTGACAAGAAAATTGCGCTTGATTGAACCGTAGCTGTGGGTGGGATTCCCCTCCGGCCCCGATGATACGAATGTCTTCTTAAACATCAAACAGATGAATGACAGCGAATCTCGTTAAACATTTCTGAGCCTGGGTGTGTCGGATTTGATCTTTTTTGTGCTGCTTTATTCTGCACATTGCTTTGTTTTTATGTTCTTGATTTTTTTTCTTTTGAGGGTTTATGGATAAACAGCTTCATGATTAGTGTATGCTGAACGCTTTTTTAAAATGTCACATGTCTCTTTTCTTATCGTGCAGGATGCAACTTATTGGCTGCAAGTGCACCGGTTGGAGCACGCCGATGGAGGGATCCTCGACTTAGATGACGTGCTTTGTGACGTGGCCGACGACAAAGACAGAGTGAGTGATGTTTGAGTTCTTTTTTCAGAAGCAGCGGAAGCGGATGGTGCAGATGAAAGGATTCCCTGCGTACCAAAGCTCCCTTTGTCCGTTTTTGAGCTCACATTGATGGATTTGTTTTCCATCTCCTTCATCAGCCGAAGACATCATTATTTACTCTGGCCCTGCTTATCTTTTTCTTAACCAAGATAAACAATGGGGCTTTTTTTTTTGGGGAGATCCTCTTGTAATGTTGATTTTCAGTCATCTCTGTCCCGTGATGGCAGGCTGGGTAAAGAAGGTTTCACATATTAACTTGTCTTGGAGCCACATTTGAGGTCAGTTACCTTGGTCTTATGTCAGACCTTGACCTTTTCTGAACTGTGAGTTCAAAAAGTCTCACTTCCCCACCTTCTGCTTCATCGTGTTGCCTTTGGTGGGGTCTCAACCGCTTGACGAGAGGGAAGCTCACCCTGACTGATGGCCTGGAGGTCACAGAGTCACATTCTGTTATCATGAACAAAAAGACAGGCAGTCTCTGAGATGGCTCACTTTTTACAGAGTGAGGCCACAGGTTAGATTAGAAGGAAATACGTTTGCCTGTTTTACATGTCAGAGCAAGAAAAGGATGCTGATTTTCACACTTGAACTTCCTGCAATGTCACAAGTCTGAGATGGAATCAGCTAAAGCCAAAATAATCCGTAAGAACTCATCTGCAAAGGTTGATTTAAATGTTCGGGCTATGGCAAAAAGTAGCTGGTTCATTTACTTTTAGACGGTACCCTTTCGGTACTGAACATGCCAATGGGCCGACATATTGAGGCCAATTTTTATGTTTTTTTCAGGTATTGGCTGATATGAGGGCAAATGTAGCATTGATACCATGTCAGTCTACATTTAAAATGAAGCATTTATTTCAGTGGCTACTTTTCATTTTTGTGTTCATAGGTTCTTTGTCAACTTTTATGCTGAGATTTAAGCCAGAAAGATATGCAGCATTTTGTGATAGTTGACAACTAAAATTCCTCCTTTTTATAGCAACTTTTGTGAAAACAAAATGATTTTTCTTTATGCTTATTTTTTCATACTAAATTATCTGAAGTTAATTAAAGATACTATTTACTATGTTTATAAATATAAGAATAGACTAAAGACAGTTTCAGCATTTGCAGCAGATCTGGATGTAGCAGACTCCGTTGTGGTGATTTTCCTTATCTGTTGGTGCTTCCCTGCATGGTCTTTGCTGGTGGTTTTAGATGAAAGACGTTTCACATTTGTCTTGCACATATCTGCATATTATTCAGAAACACAGATATAAGTCAGTGTTGCAGGGAATGTATACATTTGCAGGGGTGTGCATATTTGATTGGAGCATTACCAATTATGAAAGGACTGATTTAGTTACAGTGTTAAAAACTAAATGTGAAATGCCCTTCAGCTGCACCATCGACATCTGGCAGAAATGAATTTCAGTAGTTTATTATATTTGTGCCCTTATCTGCTGCTTTGTGTTCATGATGAAACTTGCTTGACTGTGGACACCAGTCATCCACAAACTTTTAACAGTAACACACTGAGAAGTTGTAAAGAAGACAGACTTTGATACGACTGAAACAGGAACATTGAACATTTAGTTCTTGTTCTGATTTACAAATTCTACCCTAAAAGTTCTGTGTATTCTCGATCCACCTCCTGACCTACGTTGGTTTTTGGGATATGCATACCTTGCTGGTGTTTTGTTCAGTCACTGAGCGAGGTCAGGGAACGGATCCTCCTTAAGTCTGCCGTCCCAGAGGAAAGCTCCCTGTTGGGATGCTGCTAATAAGAAAGGCGGTACTTTGTAGCCCTTATGTAAGCAGGAGATGCCTTTCTTTGTTTTCATTTGTGCTGACATCTCAGTCATCTCAGCTCAGGTTTTCCCTGATGGCAGCCAATCAGATGTCCGCCAACTGAAAGCACAAGTTTGCTTCTTGGCGCCAATCTTGTAATATATCTTTGTCTAATATATCTAATATATATCTATATCTATATATATATATAATAAATATCTAATATATATATATATATATAATATATATTAGGGGTGGGAATCACTGGTTTGATCATGATGTGATATGTCGATATAGTGATACAGCGATTCGATGTTTGCCGATATCTCAAATTCAGTCACGATACGATTTCGATTCGGTTTGTTCTAGGATCCTCCGATTGATATGAAATGATATAAAGCAATATAATGATTGATTGATTATAATTATTTCCATTCATCACTAAAAGCACCTAGATCATCATTTAAACTTTCTTTATTAATGAGCTCTGGCATTAACATTTAGTTTAAAAGAAAATATTTTCTAAATAAAAGTGTGGTTGATAACTTGTTACTCTATCGATTTTTGTCCGATATTAGGATTTTGGATCGATATCATTGAATCATTAACCATACGATCGATGTATCGATACAGATCGATGTATTGTCCCACCCCTAGAGGAAAACCCTACCTACATAATACTACAGTAATCCTGAGGCTCCAGTAATCACTTGGCTCATGCACAAATGGGAGGACTCCAGTGGGGGATTCCAACGGATTATATACAAAAAAAAACACCTAAGAATAAGAGATGCCCACTTCACCGTGGAGACTACTGGCTACCAGACTATGGACTGCTGTGTTTTGGTCATGGGGCAAACACAGCAAACAGAAAGTAAGGAGGAGATAGACGTTAAAGCCCTTCAGGATATGTATAAAAAATTTGTCATGGAGTGCCCAAGTGGAGTACTTTTTCTGCACGAGTTCAAGCGTTTCTTTGGCGTGGACCCGACAGGAGAGGCATCAGATTATGCAGAGAGCATGTTTCGAGCTTTTGACAAGAATGGGGTGAGAAAAAACACAAAACTAAATTACGGGCCATTTCATGGTTGATTGTTCAGAATGGCTGCATGGTTGTGTGCTGTTAGCACCGTAGCCTCACAGCAAGAAGGATTCCGGTTCAAGCCTCGATCAGGAAGGGGTTCAAACAGTGATCTGAGTTTGCATTTTCTCCCTGTGAAAGTATTGGTTGTCTCCAGTTACTCCAGCTTCATCCCACTGTCCAAAGACATGCATGTTAGGTTATTTGGTCACATTAAATTCTCCCCTGGAGTGACTGGCTGTTTGTAGGGATGGGTGATTACAGTAACCTTTGCCCGTCAATGTGGTACCATTAGATTGTGGTACTTTTTCTTCAAGAATGATGCAAACTTTCTTTGCCCCTTAAAGGATAATCACGATTCTACAGTGTGTAATTTCTTGAACACAAGGGCAATACGAAATATAAATAAAACTCAATGTCACAAAAAACTAATTTACAAATGAAACAACATAAGGGCAAAGGATATATAAAGGTATAAGTCAGTTAACTGTTGCTTTGTCCTGTCACCAATAGTCCTTTTTTTGTCTTCCAATCTTTTAGGACAACACAATCGATTTCCTTGAGTTTGTGGCAGCACTGAATCTTGTTTTCCGGGGCGATCTGGAGCACAAACTGCGCTGGTCATTCAAGGTGTATGACAAAGACGGCAATGGCTATGTGGATAGGACCGAGTTAAGATCAATAATTGATGTAAGTCCAACAGTCAGTTTCAACATCCTTCCTTGCATTATTCTCATATTTCATTACTTTTATGATAGAACTCAAAATCTAGGTTTTTTTAAAATAATGTTACATTGTCCTATAATGGACAAGTTTAAAATGTAAAAATGTATCATCCTGTCTCTGTGCCCCCACACTAACATTCACTGCTTAAAAAAGTAAAAAAAGAAAGTAAAAAAATTAAAATAAAAACTTAACTTTTGTCACTGGTATGTTTGAGTGAAAACATCCTTAGAATATCTTTTTCACAGGAGCCTTTTTTTATTAATATTTTAGGAACATGTCTAAATATACCATGTGCATTAGTTATTTTCCTACCATCCTGCAGCGATGAGATGAGCCAATCATAAAGCAGCAAATATGTGCATCTTGGTCTGTTGTTTCTTGAATGACCATATTTCTGGTTCAACTGAAAAAAAGGTAGAATTTTAGCTCACTGTTTTTGCCTTTAATCAGTAGAATATCAAATCATTGTTATCTAAAAGTGCCATACAGTTTTACATTGCTGGACTATAGATATTTAAAGGAGCTAAAAGCGAAAATGTTCGCCGGTAGGTGGGGTACTGTGGAGCTGTCTCAAACCGAAACAAAGCCTTTGTCAATCAATGTCTCTCTACCTGTCCCCCTTTCGAAAAACCACTCCCCACTTTTTTTTTTTAAAAAGGAAAAAATCCTCTTCGTCTCATACAGTTTTACTTTATTTATTAATTTTAAACAGAGAGCATGTTTAAAAACAGTATAATTATATATTTTCTAAAACTAATGAAAATATGACTAGTTCATGATGGGGTGTGCTTGTGCAATACAACATGAGCTCAGCTAAGAACCGCAGCTTATTCTAATTATTCATCGTTATGATCCAAAACATAAAAATTTTAAAGCAAG
>JAVQJG010028643.1:0-12768 GCA_036024015.1 Craterocephalus amniculus
TGTCCTTCACTCTTATCTGTGTGCTGATGTTTGGATTTGCCATCCCAACAGCATGACGCATATGTGCAGCAAGTAATCTGCATCCAGTTTGATTAGGATGTACCCCATCAGGTCTGAAACGTGTTTAGGTCCACCAGATCCTTCAGAGCCAATAGAGAGCAATAATTGTTGCCATTTTTCTGACTAAAGTTTACTTTTTTGAACAAAACAATGGAGAGTGAGTCAGGCAGGAGTTAATGTGATTTCTTGTTTTGCACTTTCACGTCCACACTACTCAGCGGGTGGCGGCCGATTTTCCCACAGAATGTAGGCTCCTGAATGCTTCTCGAAGCAGAGATGTCTGTTACCTTTATATAAGAAGTGACTGGCAAGATGTCATGTTGTGGGCACGAACCGCCCAAAGCCATCAGTAAATTAGCGGGTCAACCCGGGTCTGGTGCTCCTGTCACAAGTTGAAAAAGCAGGTGCTGCCTGAAACTGGACTGTGTCCCACTAGCTTGGTTAGGCCTATAGCATGGTTTTATTGTGTTTTATTCGTTTTATTTGCATGTTTTTAACTTGTTTTTATTCCAAGCTAGTGGGAGTTTCAATGAACTGATTGGTGGCACCTGCAGAAGGACTCCTTCCCTGCTAATTAGGAACACCTTTTAAGCCGGTGTGCGGGCAGCAGGAGGGAGGAAGGAACAGACTGAGACACGCGGCAGCCGAGGGGGAGCAGCGGTGCGGGAGAGTTGTTGGCCACCCCCTTCATGGTGATGATGATGATGATGATGATGATGATGGCGGTGGGGACTCAACAGCAAAAGGAAAGGGCGGCGGCTGGAGTCCCTAGACGAGGCTGGCAGCTGCCGGGAGGACGAGCGGCGGTCCCGGGGGTAGGCCTAAGGCACGAGAGGCGGCCGACAGGAGGAGCGGCTGTTCCCGGTCCCGCCGGACGCAGGGAGAAAGCGGCTGGACAGGGAGGCCGCCGGAACCCACTACACCGAGCACTTTTAACTGCTGTCGACATGTTGTGACTTTAACAGACGTTTTAGGACTTTTTATCCATCTTGGCTTTTTTTTTTATAAAGCTTTTATTGGACAGTTTTTATACTGCCCTCCTGTCTCCATCTTTCCAGCAGCGCCCGGTATCGTTTTAGCGGACCTTCTCGGCCCGCAACGTTCCCATCGCATGCCGATCGGAGCCGAGTCGATTAAAGGCGATTCTAACCGGGGTTGCCGAGTGGCTTCTCGCGGGTCAGCGACCCCCCCCCCCACTGTTTAGACGGGTTTTCTGGCCAGTGGAAAAGGGGTGTAATAGTGGTGGAAAAAAGTTTTTGGACACCCCATTGAAATGAATCACAAATACTTTCAAATTAAAAAATTTCAAGGGATTTTGATTTTTAATTAGTATTTTTGCTGTTACTGTCTTACAGAAATTGCATTTGAAGACCTTTAGAATAATATTTAATGTAACATTTTGAACCTGCACTTTAAACATGTATTTGTTGTTTTATTGTTTCATTTTTTTGTATGCATTCTATTTTATCTCTTGCATATATTGTACAGTGTTTTGGTACAATGCTCTTGTTTTAGGTGTGTTTAGAAAAAATTAATTTGATTGGGTTGCATATTTACTGAGTGTCAGCAAACTTTTTTCCACCACTTTAACATCATGTCTTTGCACTGTGAGAGAACATGAAAACCCAGCTCTGAAAGGCTGCTGTTCACATTATGATCATAGTTATCAGCATTTCAACAATAATAAATAAGAAATAGAAAAAATAACTAGAAAATCTGATCATTGAACTGAAAAGTGAGTACCATTATGTCCCTTTAAAATAGGAAATAAGTTAAAACTGGCTTGTTTGTAATAAAAACCTCCAAATAAAAACATTTTCTGTATGTGAGCCTTTTAAATCTTTCACCTTAACTGACTGGGATATAAACACATACACTGTATATCCACAACATGCTAGTTACATTGTGATAGGTTGGAGATGTATGTGAGGTGGAGAGTCAGTTTGTTACTGGGACTGTTTAATTTGTGCTGTTCTTTGCCTTTTTTTTGAGGATCTATATAATTCATGCAAGCTGATGATTGGAGGGAGCCCCTGGGAATGCAAAGAGCTGATGGCGTAGTCTCAAAGCAAATACTCAGCAAATCTGACGACGGTGGAATCACCCGCCTTCAATTACATCTGCAAGCAGACCAGTAGAAGATCGTTGTCAATACTTGCTGTGGTGCTTATGATGAGGAGATGGATGCATTTAGCCTCAGGTTACCATGCAACAGAGCAGCTCTGTCTTCATCATCCCTTCCAGGGAAACCTGAACCGTCTGAGTCAGCTGAGTGGATGTGGTAATACTGCAGAGAAACACAGCCAACAGGACAACAGTGGCACAGAAGTGATGATAATGATGTGCAGTTTATCTCAGGATTCATTTTCACCGTGTTGGACAGTAAATAGGCCTCTGTGGCACCGGGGTCAGGATGCATCTCAGCAAATCTCTCCAAATGTGAGCGATAAGCCAGCGCATCTGCAGCCAGAGACTTTACTGCCTTTCATTCTGCAGTGATGTTATCACCACCAAACTTCAGTGATAGTCTGAGATGACACATTGATGCACTAAATTCTCTTCATGTCAACAAATCCAACGCATCTACTTACCGTTGAAGTATCAAGTGCTGTCTGTGTATCAAAGCCTAACATACCTCCTCCTCTGAGTCAGTGCTGTTAGACACATAAAATAAAACAGACCAGACACCACAACACTGAGTAATGTGTCCTTCCTTCACCTTAACCAGGACCCAGAGTCCCATTAGCTCTGTATGTGGACCAGAGACACGTTTTCACGCTTTAGCTCGTGTTCCTCTGTTAGCTCCTGGTGATTAGCTAACCAGGTTAGCTTTGTTCACTCGTAGCGCAGTTTGATGGATGTCAATCATCCCTCACTCACAGCCCGCCTCTCAGCGCCTCCTTGTGACGCTGCTGTGGGAACCTCCCAACAAGCCGCAGCTCTTCAGAGACCTCTGGGTCATATGGTGGAAGATTCGTCCATATTTTTACTGTCTCTGGTTAGACACTCTTTATGCTGGGGAGCAGCCCACTCATGCACCAAGCTGGATGTATTTTCCTTCCTTTTTTACTCATCTGTAGTAGGCAGTGTTTCCATTCCTTTGCTGGTCCAGCCAGTAGGTTGAAAATCACTCCTATAGTCCTGCTTGTGGATCCGTTGCTGGGTGGTGTCTTCTGTTAACCAAGTCCCTCCTGCTCCGGAGTCAAGCCTTGTCTCTGCCTTCTGTTTTTTCCTGCTTACTCCTTCCTTGGTGCTTTTAATCCCACTGGCACCCCTGTCCCTACTTAGCCCAATCACCACAGCTGTGGCAAGGGGGGGCAGATTGCCAGCCAAAACCAGTGCTCTCAGTCCTTCCCTGCTCAAACCCAAAATCACAGAAAACATGCAATATCACAATATATACATGACTACACACTATAGTTCAGAACCAGAAAAACTAATTGGTCTCACTATCACAACTACTTTGGCATCAATCTTTCATTATCTGTCAGGCAAAATAATGGACTTGATGGCTTTTTTCAAAATCACGGTACCTCTGTGTTAATACCAAGCAAGCAATTTATTTTCTCTTCTGAGAGTTTTAGAAAATGTTGAAATACTCTTACTGTGCAGCCTGAACCTTAGTTTGAAATGGCCACGAGAGGAAAACTTCCAGAGGACATATTTGGTTGGTTGTCAGTCCCCACAACAAGGCAGAAACCATTCCAGACAAGGACTCGCCTTGCTGGAGGCTTGGCAGCATCCCCTCTGCTGGTTGGCCCATAGCTTGGCTCTTTGGTCCCCTGCTGGCTCCCTTGTGTCTGTGCATTCTGATATGGTCATTACCAGGCAGGTGCAGTGTGACATCCCCCATCCAACCTCTGAGGGGTTCAGCCTGGCCACTCCTCTCTGCTGCCACATCAGAGGAGATGCTCCAAAGTGAGGTGAGGTTAAAGGAAACCAACCCGTTTTTGTCTCCAGTGCTGCCAGTGCCATGATTCTTGATGACATCTTGCTGACATTTCTTCTCCAAAGCAGAAGATTGGATTCTGGCAGATCTCTGGTCCACCAGCTGACCCCCTGACAACTGACAACGTCCTAACCTGGCAGCCATTCTGGCTTAACTTGCTTCCTTCTCCACCTCTATCTGCATCTTGCTAGAGCATTAACGAGTCGTGATTTTTTCTGCTCGACTACTTGACAGTAAAAGAAAATACATGCCTGTTTGCATAAAATATAGTAAAGAAAAAAACAAAACTGGGGACCAAATAATAATAAAATTAACACTCAAGCAATTGCAAAAAGGAAAAGCGGTTTATGGTTTATGTTGCATGTCAGAATCTCAGTAGATCGGCACTTTTGTGAAATGCTCAGTCTGTCTGGTGCCCTGTGTAAAACCCCTTTCTTCCTCATTCTGATGCTCAGTTTGACCTCCAGCAGGTCATCTCACCACGTCGACATGTTGCTGCCTTGTGATTGGCTGTTAGCTACCTGTGTTAACCATCATGAACAGTAAACCATGTTATTCTGCGACACTATTTAAAAATAAGGTTTTTATAGTGAAGATGATTTCATGAAGTCGTGTCTAAAAAATTTTTTTTTTTCATTCTGAATTTCCACGAGACGGTTGTGTTATTCAGAGATCCGTTTTAACCGAGCCCCCGCTGGTTTCCTGTTCCCTCAGGTGCGAGGGTACCCCACCTTGATCATCTTCAGAGCAGGCGAGCAGGGCGACGAGCATCACGGCGGGCGGGACTTGGAGAGCTTGCACAGCTTCGTAATGAGGCAGGCGAGAGATGAGCTGTAGAGCCGGGGTTAGCCGGCTCTCTCTCTCCACCACCGTACTCGCCCACTCTGCACATCTGGCCAGCAGGACACCAAGTCTTTGTCCTGCAGCAGCCAGATCTCTCTCTCTCTGTCTCTCTCTCTGTCTCTCTTTCCACTCCGGGTCTCTTCAGGAAGGAGCCAAACAATGATGGACTGATGCAGTCGGTTATGTCTCCTGTGGTTTTTGGTTTTTTTCTTTTTAATGACAGAATAATTGAGCAGTGTTTGGGATGTGAATGTATTTCTCGTTGTTGTCGCCCAACTAGAATCTTCTGGAGGTCATGTGATCTCGGTCGGGTCTTTCAATGAAGCCTGACAACCACTGCAAGCACTTCAGTTGATTGCAACTAAAAACTCCATGCACAGTAATGTTTGTTAAAAAGTGGAACTCTGAAAGAAACAATCTTGACTTCTGCAGCCAGTTTACTTTTGTTCAAAGCTAATTTGTCCATTGAAGCTGTTAAAGTCGTGCTACCGTTACTGAAAAGGCTGTAAAGGACGCTGCCGCCCGTGTGTGAGGTTGAGAGTACTTTATGTTCACACCGCTGATGGTTGATCTGACTTAACTCTCAGGGAAGAACTCGTTCACAGTAGAAGTAGTCAGACATCCTTGTCACACCATCCTGATGATGACGACTTATGGACAGATGAAGACCAGGTTCTTATCGCTTGTTTAAAAGCGATGAGAACAGGTTAAAACTTCAGTCATTTTCCAGCTTCTATGAGCTTCATCCTCCTCGTCTCAGGCCTGGACCGTTTGCTGAACATCAACCCCAGATTTACTCTCCTCATTTTGAAATATCTCTAAAACTGATCCTAAAAAGTCTAGGCCCACGTTGAAGCAGTGTTTCACGGTCAAATAAGCAGCTGCTCAGGGTCGGGTGGACCCGCTTCCATCAGATTCATCTGTGGGTCCATATCAGTTCATTTTTCTGGACTCCAGATGATTTATTCTGATGCTTCTATTCTGTCTTTTTTAAAGCACTTGAACCACTGGATGAGACTGAAGCTCTTGCCCGTTTTTCTAGGAGGAAAATAATCAAACCAAGAAATGTTTGATTTTTTTGGAGGGGGAATAAATCAGCTGACACTGTCACCTGGCACAGCGTTGCTGCTTTCTTTCCCCTCAGTGTGATAAAGCGGAGTGTAGTAAACCGCATCCACCTGTGCAGATGCTCTTTGACCCTGGTTATGTGAAAAATGTGATGCAGGCCACCGTTTATTGTCCAGCCCGGGTACACAAACAGTCAGAGACACAGCAGTTTGCTTTTTTTTGTCAGTAAAAGTTTTTATGGATAGCACATGGTTTAAGAAACTCCAGTGATGGATTTTTTTTTCTCCGTTTCATGGCTGGTGGGTTGTGCACTACCCACACATTTTGTAAAAAAATTGAATATTGGCAAGTTGTAACATGAGATTTCCTAATAAATTTTTTCAAAAATAAGTTTGTTTTCATTCTCTGGCATCTGTCCGTAAATAACGTGATATTTCTTTTAATAAAAGGTGCAATAAATAAGCTGAGAATGTACAAGTATTTACAAAAAGAAAAAGTCTAAACATGATCACAAATGTAAACAGCAGCTTACTAGAGGTATATTCTGTAATTTAGGATCGGTTAGGCACGTAAGGTATTTTAATCGTATTAGTTTTTCATTCAGATATGTTCTCTAAAAGATTCCACATCGGAGGCTCACAGTTACATGCATCAATACAATTTCATCCTCTGATGGGAATAAAAAGCACGAGGCTGATTTTAGAAAGATGACAAAAACCGTCCGGCTGGTTGTTTTTGACTCGCCAAATTATTTTCCACGATCATTTGACGGGCTGTCAAGGCTAGAAAAGTTTGTTAGCTTTGCGAGTGCAGCAACATGGAGATGGACGTTTGTGGCGTGTCGGAGGGATAGGGCCATATTCTTCCGTTCTTTGAAGAAAAACACGAGCTGAGCCGCAACATGCATCATGCTGAACCAGCCTGGTGAATCGCAGCTCAGCCTGAGCCTCGCAAATATTGACACAGAGGGGATTATTTGGAGCAGTCCGCTACTAAAATAGCCTGTGGTCACTGGTTCAGTCCATATTATATTTAGGGAAAGCAAATATGGCTTGAGAAGAAAAAAAAAAAAGTAGGAAAGAGGAAGGAAATGTGGACGGACTGACTCCAATGTATCACTCGGATTGTTTGAGTTAATATTTGCACGGAAAAGAGAGGAAAACTGATCTTGTGTATTCCTGCTTGACTCGAAGCATTTGCAGTCAAGCATTTTCTGTCATGTGAGCTGGTGATGAGTCAACTGAGATGTTGGACTCTGGGAAACTGAATCTTAGAAATGATGCTATGCTTGGTTTTTGGGGAGAGTAGATGGACAGGAAAGCAGCGCTCTCATTGGTCCCACAACGGTTCAGTTCAGCCCTCTCAGTGAGTAGCCTTAATGCAACCCTCCAGAAAGCTCCAGTTCAGTATTTTTGCATCGTCTCCTCTCCGTTGCCTCATTAGAAAGGTTAGTAGGTGGATTTTTCTGAGCTGTCCTTGATTACTTGATAATCTTCCAGAGTGGATGTGTCCTTTCAGGCTGACGGGGTCCTCTGGAGATCAACTTTGTCCAGTGCAGAGTCCTCGGCGATGTCAGTGGCAGCCGCAGGCGCGTACCACCATGTTTTTGTACTTCTTTAGTATGACGTTGGAGTTGTCGTCGAAGTAGAGCACGGAGATGGCGTGGAGTTTGGTGGGGGCGCAGCACGGCTTCGGCACGTTCTCGGGGTTCATCAGGTGCACCTGGAACAACAGTAAACACTTCAATTACAAAAGCTTCTGTACAGCTCCAGTTTCTACAAGATCATACATGGATTTTATAAGATCTAATGGTTCTTGGGTCAAGTGTATATTTCCCATGAAGCTTCACAAACAACTTAATAAATACGTTTCATTTTATGAGTTTCATGTACTTCAGTGAATAAAGTGGTCAAAAAACCAAAATGTCAGATATCTTCATCTTCCATCCATGACATGAGTATTTTCTAAGTTTCTATTCAACATCATCCTCTGTAAACCAGAAAAAGTTGTGATGTGATGTAGCAGATCCTTAAACATTATCCTAGAAAGACACGAGCTTTGACCTGGAGAAATGCTCATAAGCTGCGATCGCTGATATCTGGTGCGTCTGAAAAGCGTCTACTAAGCAGATGAAATAAAGTTTGGAAACTCAGAAGTCTCTTCTGGATACTGAAAGCAGCTGGGATTCAGATCCTTCATCTTCATGGTTCAAATGTAGGTGCCTTCATAGCATCCTTGCTATATCTGCTTGATGTAAACAAACCCAAACTTGCTGTTTCACTCTATCCTGACCTTGAGTCAAACTCATTTGCCATCTTTATCATGAAGATTGCAAGAACATCCTGGTGAATGATCCTAAACATCAGCTCAACTCTGTCATCGGCTTCTTGTTTAGCAACTGTAATCTCGACATGTAAAACAAAGCAGCTCCAGCTAGAAGCTACGGCAGGAGGACCAACCACAGGCTTTACAAACCTTAAAAAGGCAGGGTGGGAGGTCCTGGAAAAACTGTTCCAGGAGCATTTTTTTACTCCATTGCTTAACATCCCCTTCACACACCGACTGAAGCCAACTGGTAGGACCAAAAAACACCTCCAATCATTTTAACCTGCTCATTCTAAACAATGGGATGGCGATACATTTCATCCCAATGTAAGAAACGTATGCAATAAGTCTACATATGAAAACAGACTAGCAGCTGCTAGCCATGGAATATGCTTTGAGTCTGCTACTAAGCTTAATCCCAAAACCCCAAAGATCTTGATTTTTTTGCCAAAGCTTTGTTCCCTTTTTTTTTACATAACTTAAAGAGGAATCCTGCTGTAACCTCATCAATTTCATCATTTGAATCATTAGAACCTAAAACAAGACAAATGTAAAGCAATGATTTACAATGAGCTGGCTTCGTCACTGCATGACTATTAGGAAGATGTGACAACATGTGAATCCAAGCAGTTTTCACCTTTACAAGTCCTCGCATGAAGTAAAATCACTTGAAGAACTTATTTATCACTGTTACGTTGCGGATCTCAAAAACTACACTAAAATATCTTCAATCTTAACAAAGTTTTCCAAACATCTTGGAAAATCCTTGGCTCCTTTTTTTCTATGACAAACCTGAAGTAACCTTGATCTGTTTCAAGCTTTGAGTGATTGGAAGCCATTTTCCACTGATCAACATTTTCAGACCAGCACATGCTACACGGAACTGATACGATATATATCATGAAATTTACAAACTTTTTATTTTTCTATTTTACTGATCATTAATAAATGCACAAGTATAAAAAATGAGGCATAAAAAGTGTTATTTTTTAAAGTTATTCGGACTTTATGACGACACTGACTAGTTGCACACTGCTGCAACAAACCTTCATCCACATGATGAACTACACAAGCACAGCTACGTTCCCTCCGGAGGGGGAGACAGACCTAAAACGACTTGTCCGTTGCATCTGGAAAAGACATATACTGCGTACCACAAACCGTCAGAGCTGGACTTACCAGCGTCTGGACGATGGCGTGGTTGGTGGCGTTCATGTGGGCGTTCAGAGGGAAGGAGCACTCCCCGTCGCAGTAGTTGGCTGCGTAACCCTCAGGTGCGATGATCCAGTCCTAAGAGACACCAGACATCGGTTTAAAACTGTGTGTGAGGTTTTATGTGGCTGTGGGGTAACAGCAGGCTCGGGCAGGACTGGTGGTGAGGCGTAGAAAGTGGCGACGTCCAGGACCACCTGAGTTTCCAGCCTCAGAGGAGGAATTCCTGCTATATGCTGCTGTCTGCCATATCGCTCAGGAAGCAATACTTCTCTCATCCTTCCTTCCTTTCTGTGTCCAAATGCTTCCTTCTCACCAACTATCAGCGTGTTTTACTCCTTCTTGGGTTTTTAATCTTTCCTCTTAAGTCTTCAGCCATTTTTTCCTCATGTCCACTCACATTTACTCATCCTGGAACATAAATCTGTTTGTAAACCGAGTGTTGGCATAAGAAAGGAGCTATGATGACGTCATTCTTTTAGAAATGTGTGTAATTGTGTGTTTATGGGAAAGATGGCTGGAAATCTCCCTCTAGATGTCAGTGCTGTGTTATCAGCTAACAGCTTGTTTGGAAAGATGTATGGAGTTTTTTTCCCTGTTTCTTCTCTCTCTAAAAACACTCCCACACCTGCAGTCTGATGTCCGTTTTACTGAAATATTGACATTTATAACTCTACTAAGCGACTCTTTTTCTTGTAGACAGAAACACTCAAGCTCAACAGGGTTGAGGAGTGTCACAAGTGTCAGGCTCACTTCAGGACTTTAAAGGAGTTTGATGCCTGTGCAGCTTCAGGAAGTCATCTTGTAAATAACACATTTGGCTCTAGATTTGATCCATTTTCCCCTCAACATGATGCTGCCACTGCCATGCCCGTTTCCCAGCTGACTCTCCTCCAACCCTGCGTGATAAAATCTCTCTGAAAGGAACTCAGTCAGGATGATTGTAGGTTTAATGACCAGGATACAAATAATCAGGTTACAAAGGTTGTTTGTAACCTGATTTTTATACTTTGCTGGAAGCCAGATCTACAAAGTGTGTACCCAAATATTTTCCATTTTGGTTTGAGAACGCTTCTCTTTCTTGTATTTCGTTCCGACTGCAGATTTACTTGTGTTTCCTGGAGTTTCTGCGAGTAGAAAGGGAGGCAGGCTGCAGTTTGGCTTCAGGAGGCAGACATGTTGCCGACCCTTTAGACTCAAAACTTTCCTTTTTTTCTAAATCCCGGAGCTAGTGCTGGCTTAGGTAACCCTTAGGTAACTTTGGTTTACAATGTACAATGGTTTACAATACATTTTATGTACTAAGTACAGATGCAAGATGTTACTTTCAGCCTGACATTTTTGTATTTAAAATTATTTTAAAAGTATTTTAATTTCAGGTTTTTCTTGATTATATTTTGCTGATCAGGATTTGCAGCTTCAGAAAACCTCAGATGAAAAAGCTCAGAAAATTAGAATATTGCCTGAAATCAATAAAAAATTTATTTTATACAAAAAAACGTCAGGCCTCTGAAAGTAAAATCTTGCACCTGTACTTAGTACATCAAATTTATTAGTTTAACTTTTTACTTGAGCTGCCTGAATAAAACAACTTTTCCAGCATATTCTAATTTTCCGAGTAGTACCTGTAGACTAATGTACGACATATAAAAGGATTTGTTTTAACCGGGTTTTAACTATATCACACCTTTAAAAAAGTGTGTTGAGATGACCTTGCCGTGACTTGGTGATGAAACCCATAAGCAGCTTCACATCCAAAGTTTCCTTACATAGATCTATAGATATATATTTATGTGTATTTATGCAACTGTACTTAAAAAGAAAGGTTAATCATAATGGGTAAACACTGATTAGAAAGTGACAGACTAGATGAAATGTGTTGTTGTACTGTACCTGCCAGCCCAGCTCCCGGAAGCTGACGTACAGCTCGTGTCTCCTGCAGGCCGTTTTCTGATCGCTGCTGTTATAATCTGAAACAGAAGAAATTGCATCAAACTGATGATCTGCTGCCCAGACCATTAGCATGACATGAGGACTTGTAATTCCTGTGTCAGTGTCAAACATCATCCTTCTCTCAGCATTACTAACTCTCGTTTTCTGATGAACATCCGACTGCCTGATTACGCCGATGATGATATAACTTTCTTGTGTAAATGATGTAAAAACCCCACAATTACACCCAGTGAAAATGAATAAAGCATTGTGAATCTGAGGAAAACAACATGCCTCATGTAATGTGCTGGGTGGAGAGACATGTGAGGGCGTAAACCAGAGCGCAGGCACAAGTGCTCATTACAGCGGCTGCTGCGCCGGTCCTGCTGCACACTGAATGCGCCCGACTGAATTCATCAGCAGTCATATATTATTTGGCGTAAACACAAGAGGTGAGACGGTGACGAGTGTTTGTTGTTAATTATCTCCGCTCCGTTCTGCAGCCGCCCTGCAGACAGGTATAGCTTTGCTTTTTAAAGTCAAAGAGGTCATTGCTGGCACTGGTCGCCACGCTAAGGTCAGGATGCTGACACACACTTTCCAGCAAAGGTTTCAAGGACTCCTTTTTTGCTCTTCACTCTGTGTCGCCTCTTTGATTCGGTCGTTGGACTCAGATTACTTAGTTTCCAAAGAAAGACAATCAGTGGGAGCCAGCATAGTTTGTGGTGCTAGTTCAGGTCCTGACTCATGTTTAGGAGGGATTTATCTTCAGGATTCCAACAGGCTTGAGCTTACAACTGTAATCAAATTACTTCTGTAGATGAATGAATTAAATAAATCTTAAATACAATAATGAAAAGATAATTTTTTAAATTAAAAATTTAGCATTGAATACAATTAAATAATTAAAAAAAGATGATATAATAAAAATAAATACCATAATAAATATTTTAATATTATAATAATTATTTATTTAACAATTATAATAATTATATTATAATTTATTATAAATAATAATAAATATAATATAAAACAGAATATATAAAAATTTAGAATATAGAAAATGTAGAAGTAAATGAAAAAAGGAAAATACAAATAAGACAAAAATATATATAAATAAGATCTTACTTCAAAAACAAAATAAAAAGAAAAAGATTAAAAATAAATCAATAATACATTAAATTAAAATGTGCACAACTGGGCTGCACGGTGGTGTAGTGGTTAGCACTGCGGCCTCACAGTGAGAAGGCCGCGGGTTCAAGTCCCAAGTTGGTCAGGAGCCAGAGGGGGCGTCTGATTCTGGCTGAGGAGGGGCTTGACACTGTGGCCTTCCTGTGTGGAGTTTGCATGTTCTCCCCGTGTATGCGTGGGTTCTCACC
>JAVQJG010028657.1:0-23244 GCA_036024015.1 Craterocephalus amniculus
AGCACCAGCCGCACCCTCACTCGAATGGCCAGCCAGATGATTCCTACTCTCCTCATTCTCAGCGTCTTCCACTTACCCCACAGTACTGCGAGGCCATCCCCCTGCCTCCTCTTATTGGCCAGGCAGCCCCAGGCCCCGCCCCCAGCCACCAGCCTCAGTACCAATCCACTTTCCACCCTCAGCAGCATCAGCAACAACAACAGCAACAGCAGCAGCAGGTGTACCACCAGCAGGCCCAGACCCCCACCACTTCCTCCTCCTCTTCCTCGCCCCCCTCTTACAATGCCATGTCTGATGGGGGCTCACCCAAGAAGACCCCCTCCCCTGTCCCCCAGCCAGCCCCCATGGCCAACAGCAGTAAGTATGAGGAGGAAAGAGGAGGAGGTAGTCTCTCATCTGTGGGATGACATGTGTGTTTAGCGTGTGTGGGGTTGTGTTTGTGTAGGGTGTGTTCCATGTGCAATGGTGAATGTGTCACACTTTTGCACACAGTTCTGCAAGAACATGAAAGAAGTGTGTGAAATGCATGCCAAACATAAGCAGCTATAGCCTTTAAATACACTACACACCCCTAGTGAACATACTCATGATGAAAAATGAATGTCACACAGCTCAAAAACCAGTTTGCCTTTGGACAGATTTTAGCTTATATGGCAGTTTACAATGGATTTAGTTTGGCCTGTTGCAGGACGCCTTGTTTTTCTCCTGACTGAAGATGGCTGTTCATGCTGAGGTTTTTAGGGAGTTTTTTTTTTATCCCTTTTTTGTTTGTTTTTTTAAGCTTATTGCTAGATTGATTTGCGATCAGTCAGCTGCTTTCTGTAGATTGTTATTAGGATTTTAGGGTACAGAACACTGATACTCAGTTTTGCTCCCATGAGGGCCACAATCGACCAGGTTTTCCATGTGTCTCTGCTCTGACACACCTGTTAGCTGTTAGCTGAGATAAAGCTGTAGTTGGCTGTTACACCCATTTAATTTGTTGCTGGTGTGTTGAAGCAAAATACATTAAAAACCAGCAGGATTGCGGCCTTTGTAGGACCAAACTGTGTACCAGTGATATGACATGGATATAACTGCAGAATGTTTTTTCCCGGATATCCACAACCAATTTTAGCCCGAACTAGATCTCGGATCAGCCATATTATTATTTGTAGGTATGCCAAGCCTTTAAAAAAACATTGTCAGGTTCTTGGAAAGTCACTGACGATATTAATGCAAATATTGAAAAAGGCTCAAAAGTATTAAATTCATGTCTCACAGTGAGTCATGGCAGTGAGCCATTGGTACACAATACCAGGATGCTCCAACTAAAGCAGCTACAAAGAATTCAGACATGATGGATTATTTACATGTGTCTGATTCTGTTTAAAATGTAATGTAGAAATAAGTACCAGTGATTATAGAAACCTTTTTTGTGACACTGTAGTTCTGTAATTTCAGAACTGTTCAGTCACTCTTAGTTATGGTTTAGCACGTTTCTTTTGTAGGATATGAACTTTAACTTTTAACCTGTGTTTGCATTTAAAACAAACTAGATGGATTTTAAATTGCTGCTTTTTTCTTAGATTTTAACCATCTGTTTCTGAAAATGACTTAAACCAGTGGCTACAAGATGTATTAAAAGCCTTGGAAGACAAAAGAGGAAAAATCTGAAATTGTGGTGATCCATTTTCCAAGTCTGATAAAAGGAATTTTCACTCCTTTGTTTATGACTCAACAACAGATGAACAAGGATTAACAACATGATAAAACAGTTCATCCAAGATCATTTTCTGAGTATATGTGTTTCACATGTTGGAAAGGGTTAAAAACAATAATTAACGCTTCTACAGACAACCCTTTACAAGAAAAAATAGTTTCTTTGTGGAAGAGAGCATTTGAACCCATCCCATAACATTTTCCAAAATACAGCATGGATGGATGTAATTTCAAATGGGAGTTTCAAACCTGGTTAAGAGTGATTTTGTGGGCTTTGTCGGTCTCTGTGTTCAGAAGAATGCACTTCTGCATGTTATATATTTTTAGTCACTGCATCATTAGTTTTTTGTTTTTTTTTACCTGTTTCCATGTATATCTGCAGTTGTATTTAAGTCGTTACAAAAGGGGAAAATGCTCCTAGAGAACAATGAACAAAGCATCTGTTTATAAAACTTGCGAGCCATGCTGTCGTTTCCATCGGCTTCCTGAAGGAATCAGATTTTCTTTATGTTCCATATAAAGAAAGAAGGAAATAATTGAAAAAAATAAGATAAATCTTTTCTGCAGTCTGGAGAGAAAACTATTTAATCAGACTTGGATCATCAGCATTTCTTTTCCCATTTGCTTATGTAAAAAAAAACTACTTAAAACCTGAAACTCTTTTGTGAACTTTACATTATCAGAAAGTTTGTCAGATAACTAGTTCTGACAGTGAATCTGACAACATCACCCAGGTGGTCTCCATAAAACCTTCCAAGGGGGCAAAACAAAAAGTCAGACCATACAGCCATTAACAAATATGCAACTGTGCCCCTCCCAGGCCCCCCTGTCTCTGCAGGTCACCCATCTATGCTTTCTGTTGCGCTCCCTCCAGCTGCAGCTCCAGCACCCATGGCTGGTCCTCCAGCTCCACCTCCACCACCAGGCCCACCACCCCCCATGGCAGTGCCCCCTCCCATGCCCCCTCCACTGCCTACTGGTGGAGGGCCTCCTGGAGGCCCACCTGGGGTCCAGCACCAACCCTCAGGGCTGGCTGCAGCACTGGCTGGAGCCAAACTACGGAAAGTACATAGGGTGAGCCTCTTTGATTTGATTGGAGGAGGTATTGATACCATCATCTAGTCCTGCTTTACTGATAATTAAAGACTGAAGCCAAATTTGTCACGTTTTTATCAGAGGGTGTCTGTATACTTTATAACTAAAAGGCTGACCCTCATTTATGGTATTATTCATCAGGATGAGAGCAGCCCACCCGGCTCTAGTGGCAAAAGTGACTCCAACCGGTCCAGTGGTGGCAGTGGTGGTGGTGGGGAGGGGCTGATGCAGGAGATGAATGCCTTACTAGCTCGCAGGTAATATAGTTACACAAACACACACAGCTTTTTACTTTAAATCAATAACTCATACATGAGAGAAAGACAAAAAAACACCTCTGTTTACATTATAACACTTCCATTTTCATATTTCTTTCCAGCTATTATTTGGCAATGAGTACATTTTTATCTGAAAAGGGAAATAAGATCCTGCGTTAATGTTTTACTCATGTTAAAACATGTCAGCAGTTACAATGATCCAGACGTGTATCTCATTGTTTCTCATGTCCTCGTCCCTTCTCTCCCCCTTTCTGCTAGACGGAAAGCGTCAGAGAAACCAGATGAAGTAAGTTATAAGTGAAGCACACACAGCTTTCATCTTTTCATCCAAAATCGGATGAAAAGATCAATGCCTGCCTCATGTCTGTCTGTTAAATATAAACTTTACCGAAGAGATAAAGCTTAAATCTTTTAACCCTCTAGAAAACAGGTAATCGGACTATTGACCTTTTTTCAGGGACAAATGTAAGGAGTGTTGTGATTTATCTCTTTTCTCCTGCTGTTAAAGTTTCCTCTATGGAAATATCACAGTGAAGCTGATAAATAATTTTTATGTTTTATAGGATGACTCAAGTGGTCGGGGGCTTGGTCAGCAAAACTCAACAGGTAAGGTGTAACTTTTATACACTGCTGTTCCATAAAACTGTACCTACAGAGAGTAAAAATGTACCACTGAGATGTGAGGTGTGTGGTTCATTATTGAAAAACCACTAAATAAAATCTGAGACATGTCATTTTAATCCCACCATGACGTTTACCAAGATGGTTGAGCTGAAGCTGTTTTTTTGCAGGAAGAAAGGCTGCAGTGATACAAAATTTTTCAAGTGCATTAAGTATATTAGTAGGAATTATGTCCCCCCTTGTTACTGACGTTGTATCGTTATGAAGCCATTTCTTTAAACCTGATTAGACAAAAATACTGAAAGATCTACCAGTGCCTGTGCAAGCAATTTTTATGTCTTTTCCAATATTTAAAACAATCTAATGTAAACAGTTTGGAGATCATCAACACCCTGGAATACTATTAAACTGGAATGTCGCTACAGTCCTCATCTGCATTCGATCCAGTTTTGACCAGTGCAGAATTGGTTATCTCCAGCAACAACATAAAGCTGGAACTGTTTCAGATTATCCTAATCAGGTCGGCCAATGTGTCATCATCACCTAATTTTCCTGTGAAAGCGATTATCGAACCCACATCCTAAACTTCTGCTGATGCAGTGAAAGGCCAGTTACAATAAATGTTTCATTGCAAGCTTGTTTTTTTATCTCATTTTACTGCATATAATATATTCTGTATTTCTTTCCAGATGCTGTGAAGAAGCCGTGGGAGCGATCCAACTCCGCAGAAAAGTCCTCGCTCATCTCCAGGTCTGCAGATAAGAGAAGAGAAGTGTGGTCTGAATTGCAAATGCTTGCCGAGTTTCAAGGCTGGAGGAATTCTGCATAAATTAAATTAAATGTTAATCATTAGAGAAAATAGTGAGACACTGAAGAGGAAATCTGGTGTTTTTTATTTGATTTCTCCTTCCTTCATATTTCAGAGTGAGACCCATCGGCAGCACTAGTGAAGCTGATACAGAATTTGATAGGATGAAACAGGTTGGTGTTCTATTGTTTTATGTAAAGCACCTTGAATCGTGTTTTACATGAAATGTGCTATACAAATAAGCTTAACTTGCCTGACATGAATGATTTAATAGGTTTTAGGATTCCTTGACTTCCTTGCACACGAGCTGAAAAGAAACTAACAAGCAGTTTGTTGCTCTGCAGGAAATTCTGGATGAAGTTGTACGTGAATTGCATAAGGTGAAAGACGAAATCATTAATGGTAAGCAATACAGTGCTTCACTTCAGTAGTGCAGCACTTTTAATATTTAATCTTTCCTTCCTGCCCAGTTTTATGATTCACTGCCAATAAAAGCATATCTCATCCAATTCTAACATTGAAAAGATATCTACCACCAAACATTTGCCTGATTGAGCGCAAATATAGCGTCTCTTTCTTAAAGTCTGCTTTTCGTTGTTGTTGTTGCAGCCATCAGACAAGAAATCGGCAGAATCAGTACATCCTAATCTCATCCGAGTGTGCAGAGCAACAGGAGGAGCTGGAGAAGGACGGACATGCAGATGCACAGACACGAGGACCGGGGAATGTTCTCTCAATGTTTCTGTGACCTTGCGATGCCACGATGCGAGACGCAGAGACGTTGTGCCAACATTTGAGTCTGCTGGACAGCGACAATGGGAGAGAGAAACGGATAAAAGAGCACGGGGATTAATGAGGAAGAAGAGCCGAGGGAAGAGAAAGACTTATGTACTGAATAACTTAAGGACGGATTGTGAACTAAAAGTGGGGAACTAACAGACTTTTGTACTGAGTTTGGTATTGTGGTCCTCTCTGTGCACCTAGACTCAGTCAGCCCAGTGTTGCAGCTCTTTGTTCTCTGTTCAGTCCAAGTCTGAAAAAGAAAATATTTTTGTTTTCTAAGTTTTTACTGTTTTATTATTTAAAAACTGTGGTGATAAGGATGATGCTGTTGATGACAATGAGTATTTTATTGATATTATAGAAGGACAAAGGAATCTTGCACACCATTTGTGTCAGCCTTTTATATTTTCTATTATTACTTTTGTTTAGTTTTTCCCTATCTCATGATAAGAAGCACAAAATGGGCATACTGGTGCTGCAAACACACCTGCCCTCAAATGGCTTATTTAAAAAAAGAGAAAAAAAGACCATTTCTTATAACCTTGCTCATACTGCTGATGTGTGTCTAACCTTCAATTAACCACTTCAATTACCTCTTACCTCTCATATCCAAAGCATAATGCATTGCAAATGAGAATTTTTTAAAAAGTCAGTCAGACTGCACATGATTCAGTCTGGCTCTCAACTTCAGTTTGACATGTTAATCTCTACCTGTTCAGATGTGTGAGATCATTGAAACTCGGGGATCATTCACAAAACAAGCCAAAAACTGTAAATGTGCCACCTGGTTTTGCCATCATATAAACCAATGTAGTCCTACATATTAGTCATCCTATGCTTTGTGAATCTTCCAAGTATGCATGAAACCAATCTCTATTAAGCCTTTTTATTTTTTTAATTTGGTTTAAAATGATTTAAAACACACATACACACACACATTGTGGTACATTTATTATAGTGGTTTGTTTCTATGACAGTTCCCCTTCGTATATATGAGATGTTAAACCTGATGATGGTAGCAATGTGGATGGCAAAAAAATGAAAAAGTTGCTCTGGCAGTATGCAGAATATACCTAGAGAGGAATGTACTGAAGAAGGTTAACTGTAGGCCTGTGTGATGGTAGCTAAATGTGTCTTTGGAGGAAGGATTTGGGTGAATATCAGCTGTTGCATTCTAGCCACTCTGTCCGCTCTCAGTTACGTTCTGATTTATAAGGTGGAAGTAAATTTATCCAAACTAAAACATCACATGTTGTGTAAACCGTCTTGGGCATTTTTTAATGCATGTACGGCACAATCACCTGAATAGAAATTATGTTTATTAATACAAACTGATCAGCACATCAATGCACACACAATGTGATGGTCTGGACTGGGAAACAAACTGCCACACACAAAAAAATGACCTTTAAAATTCCTAAGTTTATACATGTTCCAGGATAAACCTCATCTTAAAGCAAATCTGACCCAAAGTATACACGGAGATCCCACGTCACAATGGTTTAGCACGATTTAGGAGCTATGACGGGGACCACCAGGTTTCTGGCTGAATGTTAATCACAATGTGTGGAGACAATTAAAAAAGCATACTCACTGGGTAGAGCTTATCAGATTTTTATTAATAAGTGTTAAATTGCTATTTGTAATTAACATGATCACTGCTCCACCTCAGTGTTTTCTCATGAATTCGGGTCCTTGCTCTGCAATTACAAGGTGCCACTTGACTTGCAGGCAAATCAGTCAAAACAGTTCTTCCAAATATTCTAACATGGAAATATCTAAACTCAGGTTGACACACAGGATGGAAAAAATGGTCATGAAGAGAAGAGCCTCACAAACACAGAATTAAATATCTCAGATTCATAAAAAAAACAGAAAAACAAAACTGGAGTCTACAAAGATACACCCCACATGGCTTAAAGAAACAAAAACTGCATCAAACGTTTTGAAGAACTGTTTTGTGTTCTTTTTATTGTTTCATTAACATTCCCTGCAGATGTAAACTGCCCTAAGGAAAAATGGAGTTACTAAACAAGCAGAATGAGGCTTCACTGAAGAAAAGGCTCCTCTTCCTAAAAGGTAAGTTTCAATGCTCATTTTCCCCATCAGCACTGTTCTGCAAGATAAATGTTAGACTGTGTTTCTTTCATCTTATAGGCTGTTTGACTAATGCTTGAGGGTGGGAAAGGGAAGCTGAGGGAGGCAGTGACGTCTCTGTAAAACCTCATAAGAATGTATGCAACCTTTATCCTTGATGTACAGTAGTTTCAAAATACAGATGAGTAAATATGACATTTCATTGTTTGACCTTCACAGTACCTTCCTGCTGAAGTAACTATGGCAACAGCCCATCTTTTAAAGCAAGAATAATAATTACTTTGGTACCATGACTACTAACGAAGAAAATTAAATCCAGCTGTGTGATGCTGAAATCCTTTTTCCATTGACTGTGTATCCATGCAATTGAAATGTGAACATTTTAGTGACAGAAGTACAACTCAGCTTAGATACTGAACATATAAAGTTGGATTTCAGTGACAACACAATACATGGAGCATTAAAAAAAGACATTTGAACTAGATAATTTTTTTTATATAAACTGAAATTTTTACTTTTTCTGTTTTAAATACAATAAAAGGTCTATTCCTGTTTGCTCAGCTTGTACTCCCGTTTGATTCTGGCATAAGGGCCGATGCTGTCGTCAAACACAAAGTCCCATAGTACCCGGCTCCAGGAAGTATGCTGGGGAAGCGAGTCGTAGTATTCCGCTGCAATCTGCTTCACCTGCCGTCAAGAAAACAAGATGGATAAAACACATATTTTTTAATCACAAATCTATAACTGCAATTTAAATTACAGATTCACATTGTTAAAAGAAATCTCTTGCAGACAGACGTAGGCAAACTTTTACATGTGTATTAAGTCATATACTGTACATGTCTCATTCTTTAACAGAAAAGCCCACTCTTATCGATTACAAAGATTTTAGGAGAGGATTTTTTTTTCTTTTTTTTCAAAAGGGTAGAAAAAATTTTAAATGATTTATCAACCCAAATATTTCTCCCTCTGCATCTTGTTTCTATATTTATGCTAAAGACGCAGCAGTTAATCGGTTACGCCATGGAAAAAAAATGACTCAAGTCCAAAGTTTACCTGCTGGGAGATTTCTCATTGATAAGGGAAAGAAATACACTCTCACCTGAGGTAGTTTACTGCCAGGTATGCTGGGGAAGTCGTGGTGCTCCATGTGGTACCCAACGTTGAAGGTGATCCAGTTCAGTGGACCGTAGTAAGAATACGTCTCGTGTCCCTTCAGAAACATGTAATGCTCAGCTATGAAATGTCCAGATATGGGATGCAGACCCATGCCTAAGATGGATCCAGCAATGAGGTAAACAATGGGCTTCAGACCCCATAAATAGAAGATAATGCCATCTGCTGTAAGCTGAACAATCGCATTCTGGATTTCTATCTGACCAACTGGCTTAGGATTGACCACTAAGGGCCGCAGGGCATAAAATAATGGCTGGAGGAAGAGCCAGAGAACCTTCCGGGCAGGGGTGCAGAAGAACCATCCCTCAAACTCTGTAGGGATGTCAACGTCTAGCTGATCACCCCCCAGATACCGGTGGTGGTCAATGTGGTATTTTTTGAAGGAGGCAGAGTAAGGCACACCAATGGGTACGTTGGCCCACATGGCAAACCAGCGGTTCCACTTTGCGAGCTTGTTGCCAAAGGCCACGTTGTGAGAGATGTCATGAATCGCCAGAGTCAGGGAGTGGTTAATGCAGCCTCCAAAGGCGTAGGCCCAGAAGAAGATCCACTTCCAAGAGAGGTTGTGAACCAGGTAGCAGGCGAGAAGCTGGGTTAGGACCATACCGGACACCACCCACTTCAGCTGCGGATCCGGACCCATCAAGGACTTGATCTCTGGATATTTAGCTGGGGAAACAAACGGGTTGAAAGAGGGATAGACAAGAGCAAGGCCGGAGATAAGGAGATTAAAGGAAAGGACGTAAGAGATTTAAAAAGATGAAAAGTGCAAAAGCAGGAGACAGAATCAAAGCAAATAAAAAAGAAGAGTGAAGAAGGGGGGGGGACATTCATAAGTATTCATTTTGGATATAAATGGTGCAATATATCTGAGTAGAGCCAGCAAGGATACCCGCTTACTAAGATTAAATTACTGGAAAATTCAAAAGGTTACAAAAGCATCGTCTCATATGTTGTAAGCATCCAGCCCCTCTCCAGGGAGAAGCCTGCTGACAGAAGTCATGTTTAATTGGCAGAGGTGTTGTTTCTCTGAGGCACATGTCACGCAGGTAGTTACAAGGGAGTGGTTTAAAAGCATCTAATGTTACAACAACAGCTGGATTTGCTTCATGAGGCAAGTTCATGCAATATAATCTACAGGTTAGGATCTGTTACACTGACCACACCTCGTAAAGCATACAAAGATAATTGTGGTGCATTTCAGTCTGGAGAGGGATCTGCCAGAATTTCAGGATCGCATCCCATCACACTCTACATAAAGGAAGCCATGCACCAACAGGGGCTGTCACATGCAAATCTGCCCTGCTGTTTTGCTTGCAACTTACTTGTGTAATGCTCCTAGGCAAATTCAGCTCACCTTGGTAACTAAAAGTTGAAAGACACTGGAACAGGGCTTTAGTGTCTTTTCAGCAGTTTGATTGCTTACCCCCCATTTATGGACCAAACAATCTTTTTCCAGTTAATGATTAGCTGAGAGGAATTCTCTACTCCTCCCTTTGGTCTCTCGGTTTAAAACAATTCACCAAAGTACAGTTCTATATTTAAAAAAAACCTTCAATATCCTTCTTTTTTTTTTTAACTTTATTGCTTGATGTGAACCTTAAAGTAGAATTTGATCTTATTACTTAAAGATACCATATACATTATAAGGGTTGGCCCACCTACAAGGCTATTAAGTTAAATGAATAACCAGGCCCCATAAAAAGCTGTTTAAACTGCTTAATGGCTCTGTGCAGATCACAATTAAGCCATCACTGGATTTCAGCTTCCCAAAGTCTGAAACAATACCTTCCATCTTACTAATTGTTAGATTATTTAAAAGTAAAGTCTTTCAGAGTCAAGTTTTAACTGGAAAATGACATAACAGGATGCTACCACTAAAAACAAAACTCGAATCAAACATTATTCTGAAGCTGAATTTTTCAATCATTTAAAATGTTCAACCATCATTAATGTTGTAATAATGTATCACCCTTTAAGTTACTGTAATGGTAGAAACATGTCATTTGAGCATACTGCATGATACAAAGTTTACCGTCTGTGACCTCCATCTACGTTGTGTAGACACACAAAACAATATGACTCAATTTATACCATCACCTCAAATCAAAATCACCCACATCAAATATTTGAGAATTGTTGACACACACATCCTTTAACTTTGCCTATTGGGGCAAGTAAAGGATAATTAAAACAAAATACATCAATAATTCACGGCTCAGTGGTGTCAAAAAACACATTACCTGCAAGATGCTTCTTTCACACAAGAGCAACCATGCGACGGCTGAACAAAACCAGGATCAAATATATGTCAACATCTTAAGCTCAGCTGTTTTAAATCTAATTAGATGACACATCAGATGAACAAATAGGACTGTTTTGATAGAGATCTGCTGAAGTTTGAAAAGTTAAATAGGAAAATTACATGGTCCAACTGATAGTAAGAGATGGAATAAAAGTGTTGGCCAAATATTATTTTTATGCGATCCTCTCCTACTCTCACTGCCTTTCCTCTCGCTTCATAACTGAATACGTCCTCGTCATGAGTGCGGTATGCGTCTTATTACCAAGGAAGCCTGGAGGCATTGTCGCCTGCATCTGCTTTTGTCTCACAAGTCCTCTCAAGGGAGAAAGGGTCGCATGTGGAAAAGAACTTGCTTTTCATGAGACTTTCGACCTAAATCAAACGCATCACCAGGAATTTAGTAGGCCAAAGCCTGAGCCAAAATGCCATTCCTCTCATATTTGATAACTATACTTTAACATACCTTTTGTCCTGGCAAGGGAAAAATGTGGCTGAGTGAATGAGTTCTTTAAGCTTTGCTGTTGTTATCCAAACTCCCTCTTTCTAAGAAAGCACTTTTTGCAAACAATATCTTGTTTGTATGGGTAAACAATTTTGAATCTAAATTGGACTGAGTTTTTTTGGTTTCATTTAGATAACCAAACCTTTCAGACATTTTAGTTATTTAAATGCTGAAATGTCATGTATAAATTAAAATTAGTCTAAATTTGTAATAAATCCCACCTTATTTATGTTTAAAGATATAAGCTATTGCAATCAGTTACTAAACAATCCCAAAATTTCACATATTTCTCTTTAAATTCAGGCATTTTTACTTTAACACATTTCCACTTGTAACCTACTTAAAAACTGTTACTCATCCGTTTCTACCTTTTCCAACATCTATTGTGGACTGGTGGCTTGTTAAGCAACAGCTAGTAAACAGGTTTGACCAGATGCGGTTTTATAAGTATACTCAGGAAATAAACTAGTCTTACTTTCCACACTAACTGACAGTCAATTTAGCTCTGCAGGTTCCCGCGCGTCATTATATTCATATATTCATAATCTCACCCAAAATTTCTTTTCTTCTTGAAGTGTGCGGCTGGTCATTGTAGACCCATTCAAAGTCCACTCTTCCACCTGTCTTCCCCATGTTTCTCCTCTCTTTGTGCGAAGCAAGTGACGATACAGCGTTATGTGTGTCATCAAACCCTCACACAGTATCGGGGCACACCCACTCGCACAGGTTGCAGGCAGAAGGTGTAAGGTGTGATCATAAGTCCCTCCCATGATATGAGGTAAGGAGGGGCAAAGTTGAAGGTGCACCTGCTGAAATGCGCGCGACCTCTCCGTGCTTGTTTTTGCCGGGTGATGTCATTTTGTTGCTATATAAATACTACGCTGTTTATTGTTATGCAAAGCGTGTTGTCCATAAGATAAAAACAAACAGAAGTAAAAATGGGCCATAACTGCTTTTTATTCATAATACAATTTCTACTGCTAATGATAGATAGATAGATAGATAGATAGATAGATAGATAGATAGATAGATAGATAGATAGATAGATAGATAGTAAGACAGACAGACAGACAAATAAATAAATAAATTATGTTTATCGTTATAAACCTAACATTTTTAATGCACAAGAATTTAATACAATTGGTTTTATTGTTTCTTTTTTTACCCATTATTCTGAAGTGCATAAACCCAGTAAACTAGGAACATGCCCCAAAATTCCCGGATATTCAATGAAATGTTGCACATTTCCAGGATCTATTTAATCTCGTCCATTGCTGCAATCAGCAACCACAAATGAAAATCTATATTTATTCCACTGCCCATTACACATTGCTATCACATTGATCTAGACCCACTGTCATTATTTAAACACTTGCCATCGTTAACTGAAATCATTTCAGGTGAATTTATGATGATCTTATAGTCACTTTGCCGCAACCTTTGATGTGGCTTAAGTTCAGTGCACCAATGACAGTAACACTTGTCCAATTATTTGTTTAATCTACAATCCTATAAAACCCTCAAGATTAATAAAAGATGGTGGAAGGTTTTAAAGAGTGCATTTTTCAATACAGAATTTGCTTAAATAATTATTAGTTTTACAATATCATGTTCTATAGATTTTTAATTTATTTTATTTTACTTTTTGCAAGATATTCATGGGCCAAACTAAAATAAGGGTATATGTTGTCTAACATAAGTTCAAACATTTGTCTTAATAACCTTTATACATGGTCAAAGAAAAGAAGTCCCTTTTTAAAAACTAATCGCCACCAGGTTAGTCATAAAAAATTTTGCCAAACCTCGCGAGACTACATATCTAGAGCATTGTGGCGACGAGAGTTGTTGAGAGTTGTTATCGGAGAGGGAGTAGGAAGGCAGAGATAGGCGCAAAGGCTATAGTGTAAAATAGAAATTGCGCATAAGTTGGAGATACAAAATTCATCATGGCATCGGGGGACACCCTGTATATTGAAACGGACGGATCAGAGATGCCAGCCGAAATAGTTGAATTGCACGAAATCGAAGTAGAGACAATCGAGACTACAGTTGTTGGAGACGACGGTGAGCACCAGCCTATGATCGCCTTACAGCCTCTTGACACTGATGATCCCAACTCGATTCACCCTCACCAAGAAGTGATTCTGGTGCAAACAAGAGAAGAGGTGGTGGGTGAAGATGACTCTGAACTGCATACGGACGACGGTTTTGAGGACCAAATTCTTATCCCGGTGCCTGCCGTGGAAGAGGACTACATTGAACAGACTCTGGTTACTGTCGCCGGGAAAAGCTCGTCTACAGGCCGGATGAAGAAAAGTGGAAGCGGAAAGAAAGCAGGCAAAAAGAGCTATCTGGGTGGAGGAGAAATGGGACGAAAATGGGAACAGAAGCAGGTCCAGATAAAGACTTTGGAGGGGGAATTTTCAGTCACTATGTGGGCATCGGGTAAGTTCAGAGTCCTTAGTGAATTCCTGCAAGCTGGGTTGTCGCTTTGTTCTCACCGAGCGTGTCGTGTGACTGGGCCCTGCTGGGGCCTTGTCCTCCGCTCAAGTGGGGCTCTTTTCCCCACTATGAGACACTCAAAATGCATTAGAAATGTTTTTGTTTTTATGGGAAGCCATGTTTTATGTGTCGATGGGCGCCGCCATATTTCCCCGGTCTAGAAAGTATGGCGGCCCGAAAAAATGGCGTTTATTTGGCCGACGAAGATGGCGGCGACTGAGGGAGCGAGTGCGAGTAGCTCCGCTAGGCCGCTGTGGCGCAGTTCAGTTAGCTGTAACGGTGGAGATGGTGCCTTCAGGGGCCGCTCCGACTTTTCGACACAAGTTGTATATGCATGCCTTAGTAAATACAATTATTGAAATTAAGCCCATTTTATCTAAACTATTATGTTGGTTGGCAAAAATAAATAAATAAAAATGTTGGTTGGCTGGTGAAAAACTATTTTTTTAAAAGATTCCTGGACTATTTTTCCATACCATTTTAATTTTAAGGATGCAAAGAGAATTTGAAGTTAAAGGTATTTTCTATATATATTATTTATAGCTAAATACCTCGTGCCTAATAACCTAACAGCAACTTTGGAATATGTCTTCTGGTGCTATGTTTGTAAAAATTAAAATGATTAGGTTTATGGAATAATGCTGACACATATCAACAATCAAAACATTTTTCTTTCATTATCCTTCTTTTTTAAATTATTATATTAGCTGTTAAATACAACCCTTTCACATTTTCCTACTCTTATTCAGATGACAAGAAAGACATAGACCATGAGGAGCAGATTGCAGGAGAAAACTCTCCCCCAGACTACTCTGAATACATGACTGGAAAGAAGCTTCCTCCGGGAGGGATCCCAGGCATTGACCTGTCGGATCCCAAACAGCTGGCAGAATTTGCACGGTAAGCGTAAGTGTTGATCCTCAAATCAAGTTGTTTGTTAAATATCCTTCCTGTTTGGTTAATAATAGTTATCAGTGTGTTAGTTAATGTTTTATTCAGAAACGTTGACAGTGACTTATATTTTTATTGCAGAATGAAGCCAAGAAAAGTAAAAGAAGATGATGCGCCTCGAACGATAGCCTGTCCACATAAAGTGAGTATGATGTTCTGTCTCTTTATATTGTTGTTTGCACTAATGTCCACCAATAGCTTTCATATCAACATCGCAGGTGTATGGATCGCTCTGAACGGCTTAATGGTTAGATTATTTCTGGTTCTGTCCTCAGGGATGCACCAAGATGTTCAGGGACAACTCGGCAATGAGGAAACACCTGCACACCCATGGGCCTCGCGTGCATGTTTGTGCAGAGTGCGGCAAAGCATTTGTGGAGAGTTCAAAACTGAAAAGGCATCAACTTGTACACACAGGAGAGAAACCTTTCCAAGTGAGTGTCTTTGCTCTCTGCGTGGTTATTTATTTTCCTCTGTTTTAGTTCATTCATAGGATTCTTTATTTGTTTTAGTCCTTTCATGTTCATACTAAAATATGCACCTTAAGTTGCTGTCATTGTATCGAGGTAGTTGCATGTAAACTTTAGTTGACTTGCTTCACTGTTTTTGTAATCCAGTTTGTCATGTTGCATCATCTTTTTTTTTTTCTTTTTTCTTTTCCAGTGCACATTTGAGGGCTGCGGCAAGCGGTTCTCCCTGGACTTTAACTTGCGCACACATGTGCGTATTCACACTGGAGACCGCCCATATGTTTGCCCCTTTGACGGCTGCAACAAAAAATTTGCTCAATCAACCAACCTGAAGTCTCACATTCTGACACACGCCAAAGCCAAAAATAACCAGTGAGTTATCCACTGAATGAACCAGGCTAAATGCAAAAGCAGCTGGAGGATTTGACCTTGTTCTCGGCTCCTTGACAGACTCGTGTTCATTGGCCTGCTTTGTAGTGAGATAAGTCCCCTTTGTAGATTCAAACAAAAAAAATATAATACTTTTGTGAACTTTTTGATAACACACGTGGAGGTTTGAACAAGGAACTTGTGATGATCCCACCCGTTTTGGCCTGGCCTTGCCCTTTTGGATGGAACATTTTACGGTTACTTCTTATGAAGACATTGATTCAAGGATCTGCATCTTAAAGTGTATTTATACCTTAATGCAGTCGATTTAAAAAAAAAAAAGATTCTGCAAATTAGTCAAATTTGCACAGATCCTAAGCAGTAACAACGTACCAGTTTTGTACCTTCCCCAAGTGTGCATATTGTACACTGTTTGACATAAGCTTAGTGGTAATATATGTATCAAGATTGTCTTTGTAGGTCTTCCTGGAAGAGATTTGTTTTACACCCCCTTTTTCTCCTTCATAGGACTGTGTTTCAAGGAGGAGGTTGGGTTGTCTTTGGATATTTTCATTTTTCTACAATGCAATATCAGAAATATGTAGACAATAGCCATGTGATTTTCAATAGTGATCAATGATTAAAATGTTTTCTTTTCCCCATTACACCATCTATATAGAATGCGTCCTTTGTGCTCACAGAACTTTTCTTTATTTATAAATTAAATGTAATATTAATCAGCCTTTTAAGTTCAGTGTCATCAAGATACAAATCCTGGAGCTGCTCCAAATACAGTAACTAATAAAGCACTCAGGTTAGCACAGCATCCGATCCTTATTTTACTGGGGTGTGGGGGGAATTTATGCAACGTTACATATCCATGCATGATATAAATGCTGCATGTTAAAAAGTATGTGGTCTCCTATAAAGAAGGACTTCATTGAAAGTTTTGACATAGGTTGCTTTGACATGTTTGGGGAAAAAACTACATTTCCTCTGCATAAGCAGAGAAATCCGGAAGTGAAACTACTGCTTGTTCTTTGTTTCCTAACTGTTATTGAAAGTGACATCTGACAGCTTGCGTAATTTCAGTTTATCTGTGATACTGTGGCTTAAGTGAGACTTGACAGAATTTGCATTGGAAATCAGGCTTTGTTTAATGGACCTTTTATACTGGTTTAAATTTTTTTCAGATGTTAAGTTTTTTTCTCTCCAGTCACATAAAGTGACAGCTGTATATCTTAGTGTTGCCCCTTATTTTTTTCCAACGAACCATTTGTGAACAAAATGTCATTATAGTTGTGGAGTTTTAATATCAAAGCATCAGAACACACGTTCACATTTTTAATGAATTTATCACCTTTAATGAAATCGAAGAATGACAAATGCATCTGATTTGAGGCTTTAAAAAAATCTGTGGAAAAAACAAGTGCAACAATGCTTGTGGGTCAAACTCAAATCTTTTTGAACCCATATGGTACAGTGCATATTGTTAGTTCAAGGCTGCAGAGCAAACAGAAACACACCAAAATTAAAAATACCATTTGAAAGGTTCTGTTAGCCACAAAGTTTGTTTCTGTTTTATTTAAAACACACATTATTAAAACTGCACACAGGTTCTATGAAAGGTTCCTAGCTCATCCCAGCCGAGTTGTATGGCAACAAAGATTTTTGTTTAAAAAATGCTTCATTTATGCATAGTATCGCGTGTCTGACCATTGTATTTCTGAGGCAGTAATTCAAAGCACAAGTTTCCTGTTAATACCAATTTTTCTGCAAGTCTGTCCCACAGATAATTGGTTAAGTCCAGGCCAAAAAGTATGCAGTGAACAGCAGAAAGAGGAAACTACACTGTAGAATTAAAAATCCCTGACCTAAAAATAAACAGTTTCAAGCCTGAAGGAAAAAATAATAATTCTTGATAAAGATGATACAGCTATCCATAAATGGATAAAACGGGCCAGTCAGGGCTTTCCTGGAGATTAGAGTCATATTTCAACCATGAAAACTTATTGGAATAAAACAGAGAAGCCATAATCACAATTCCACTCTCCTGCTTTTGGCATCAGGCACCTATTCAAGAGAACAGATGTGTTTCGTAGCTGCTCATAGAGCAAACATAGGTGTTGCAGCTTTGATGGATTCCAACTGTTTAGTCAGTTAGGAGAGCAGCCAGCAGTGCAGGATAGTTTGGTGTCCCCCAACCGGTAACAGGATCCCACGATGGTGCAGCACAGAAGCCCTTCCCCTGAACCTGCTCATCCAGACAGCCCAGGTGACAACCTTCCGTCACCTGAGGACAAGAATGAATGGTAATTAGGGACCAAACCACTGAATTAAAACAAAAGTTGCAAAAGGAGAAAACAATATTCTTTTGTAAGTGTTTTTCTAATATTTACTTGTACTAACAGAGAAAATAAGAGCTTTTTTAACTCACATCAAACAAGCCCTCTCCTTTGAGCTTGTAGAGCCGGGGGTTGAGAAAGCCCAGCGTGGGCAGGCCCTTCAGCAAACGCTGACCATTTATGAGAGAAAGCATTCCTCCAACCACGGGGGTGGATGCCTTGAGGATTGAGCAATACGCAAGAAAGTTAAAATCAGAGCAACCAAAAACAAATTTAACTCTTGCTCCAGATACTTCCTGAAAAATGTGATGAATGTGACAACCTGTCTGCAACCTGCAAAGGCAAACATTTGTGTAACATCCCACATTATACGGTTTTTCTCTTGCAACAGCATTTCTTCCCCCTTTCTTTCAAGGACTTTGAGGCAACACCTTTTCTGCTTTAGTTTGTTTTGACTGCTAAAAAGGTAATAATATGGATTTCTTTACAAATATATCATCACTTAAAATCTCAAGATTGGAGAAAGAACATTTTCTAAATCTGTTTATTTAAATTGTTTTAAGTCATCTAACTAACTTGAACTGTTTGTCTGCTTTGTTACCCAATCAAAATGTCTTTAGGATGAACTGTAATAATTTTAAAATACTTTACCGAAGTCCCTGACACCCATGGGATGGGCACTCTGTTGGTGACCACCCAGTAATTATCAGACAGGGCAGCCATGTCTGGGTAGGCCCTGCCGCTGGTGTTGAAGTATGACTGAGGAGGGAGAGTTGCTGCAACTGTCTTCAGGTATCCCTCCACAGCGCTGGCCTGAGGACACAAACACACAGAATAAACCTATAGAAGACAAAGCGAAGGCAGGGCTGATGATCCAATATTAATACCTGGTAGTCGGGCATCTTGAATACGTTGCTGAAACCTCCTCCACTGATGTAATCTGTGACTTCATACGTGACTTTAAACGGGTTCTTGAATGATGTTCCTCCGACTGTGGTCACATATGGACTGGGGGCAAAAAGTATTTCAAACTGTTATGTACTTATAAAGCATGTTTATTGGATAAACTTTTTTTTTTCTCCCACCAACTCTGTTTATAGATACCCCACCAAGAATCTTAAGCAGGTTACACATGTAAAAGAAAAAGCTTTCAGATTTTGAAAAGTTACCTTGAGGCAGGAAAACTGGGCCTGAAACAGTTCTGTGTTTTACCCAAATGTCTGCATCCAGCACCACTGTCGCCTGAGCATAGCACAAAGACACAGAGATTAAGAAATATTAACAAATATAACGTACCTAAGTGCTACATCTACTTAAATATACAATGATGTGTTTGTGTTTCAGGTGACATAATGACAGATTCAAGTCTCAGTCAGCTGACATGTTGTCAAAGAGACCATGAATATGATTGTTGTAAAATAATAAACACAATTTTAAAGGGATATCATGTAACTTTTGACCCAAATGTGAGAAATAATGGATGATTTCTTGGGTCAGTACCGTGCTTTACGCCTGTCGGCGCTCTGATGGAGCTACTCTCTTCAGACACGAGACATTGTAACTTTGCAAGAGCAGATCATATGGAATCATGTGATCTGGAGCACTTTGCTTTTAACAGCTACTTCTCTGTAAACACAGAGGACTCTATTTTGTGCTACTTCTCACAAATGGTACTCTTTCTATAGGTAACATATGGAAGCTACCCCAAACTCACACAAGGCTTTGTTAGGGCATCAACACTAATGTTTTGCTGACAACACAGATAAGCTTTTTGGACCTGTTCCTAAATGTCTTTAAATTAAAACAGAGGTTATCTGACCACTGACCAGAGGCAAAGAGCAATGAGATCCCCCTGACACCAGCCTTCATAAACTCTGTGTTGATGCGCGTCATGTAGGCTGTAGACAGGCTGTCTTCATCGTCTCCGTAGCTGATAGTATGGACCCAAGGCAGGTCAGACATGTTGCTGAGCAAGACCATCCACTGGAGGAAGGGCTCCTGTGACTCGTGACGACCTGGGAGGTTAACGGGAAGAAATAACAGGGAAAAATAAAATTCAATATCAGCAAGTGTTTTTCTGAGAAGTTTAAAAATACCATTAAACCACAAAATCCTAAAACTGTTTCATGAACCACTCTAGGTAAAGATGTTCATTGTAGTTTGTTTTTAGGTCTGATCTTAACTGAACTCATTGAGCTGGACATAGATAGCCACCTATCGGCTTAAAGCCTTTGTTTAAAAGCTTAGACTACATTTTTCAACTAAATATAGATCATAGTAAATACCTATCCATTGACATGCTTATGTTGACAAAATTTTGTGAGAAAATGCTCAGAAAGCTTAACAAAGTGTTGTTTATTTAGACCTGGATTAGTGAAGACCCATGTGGAAATGTTTGCCCCTGTGCTCATGATGTATTCAATATCCAGACTGGCCTCCAGACCAGCCTTTCCTGCTCCCTGGGTGCCTACAACTCGATCCACTGCTGAAAGATGCTGGAAGGTCCCACCAAACATCTTCATGAATTCAGCCAAGTCAGCAGGATGGTAGTACTGCTCCAAAAACTAAAAAGGAGGAAAAACAGAGTTGTTGTTTTTTTTTTAAAGGAGTATACAAAGCCATGGTCAGATTACAGCGTCAGGGCTGACTACACGCAGTGCTTAACATGTAAACTGATCATGTAAGTGGATCATACTTGGGCTACAGCCTGTCTGTTGTTCTGAGCTGAGCCCACGTCAGTCGCTGTCAGATTGTAGCGAGTCCTCAGGATGGCCGGAGTCACTCCAAGGTGCACTCCTGCCTTTGATCTGTGATGCTTCTTGCCGACGTCCTTCCCTCTAGGTGGGACACGATGGAGACCTCCGACTGGGAAGCCACAAAACAAGCAATGTTAGAACAGATCTACACTGAATTATAGAGGTATGAATTGATGCAAAAACTTTCCCAACTAAGGAAATGGTGCTCACCAAAATCAAGATGCTGGTGAATATTATCATGAACAGAGTATGGAGCTGAGGACCTCACTATAG
Source organism: Craterocephalus amniculus (assembly GCA_036024015.1). NCBI lineage: Eukaryota > Metazoa > Chordata > Actinopteri > Atheriniformes > Atherinidae > Craterocephalus > Craterocephalus amniculus. The sequence continues at coordinate 21,033 of JAVQJG010028657.1, forward strand.
AGTGGCCGTCTCTGGCATAACGGTGGAACCTACTTCCTGGAAGTAGTGTCTCTGCAACCCTTAATTAGAAAATATCACTGCTTAGCACAAATGTTGATAAATATATATTTCCATTTGGCCAGCACAAACAAAATCTCTGAGTTTAGAAACAAAAACAAAACTTGTAGGATGTCAAATTGAAGAGCAATGACTCTGCAGGATTTTGAGAGCGACTAAATTCCTTACTGGGTCATTTCTTTTCATCCCAAGAACTCTGCCCTATTTTTCTAAATTTCAGTGGACTTCAGCATAATGTGATTTTTTTAACCACAGAAAGAGGAAATGCATCACGAGGATGACCTTCACACAAGATTTATATCATGCAGAAAAAGTAACTGAGTGTTTTCTGTGTCAACTCCAAGCTAGTCCGGTGACAAGAACAAATGTAGCCAAGAAAAGATGTGCTTACTCTGCAGTCATGGTGCACTGTAGAAAGTCCAGAGTGCGAACAGTCAGGCAGCTTGAAATCCCATGGCTCTGCAGCCAGTGACGCACCACCTTCTGCGTGAGCTCAGATGGACGCACAAGAGAGGCAGTTTCCTCCAGGCTGAGATATTTACCTGCACAAGAGAAAGCAAGCCAGAGTCACTCATTTGGTAGCGCAATAGGCCAAATTCAATTTGTAAGTAATAAAAGAATTAGATTTAATATGCGCGTGTGGATTTTACTTCACATCCTTTGTTTTCATGCTTGGCCCTACCATACTGAGCTGAATCTGGGTCTGACAGCAGTGTGAGTATTTCCTCCAGAAGATGGACATTCTGCTGCTTCAGGGCAAAGATCAGCTCCAGCTCCTCGAATGGTTCAACCCGACCAACATGGGTCCAGTCCTCTGGTATCCTGAAAAAACAATGAATGCTGCTGTAATACACTAGTTTACAGAACATTTAATACACACAAAGGTTATATTTGATATTCTGATTACGGATTTAAACGATTTAATGAAAATCTTTACTGCTGACTTGTTAATCTGCTTTAACAGGTTTAATATGGATTATTTGCAAAGGATTTCAAAATTAAAATGGCAAGTTGGAGGACTCTAAAATTAGAAGGATTGCTGTAAATCACATTTCTTCCAATGTGGATTACTTTTCCAGCAATTCGGTTGCAGAGAAATTTCTTCTTTAAATACAAATGTTTACTACTGTTCTGTCATTTAAAGGACATTAAAGCCTGACATTAAAATTTTATATATAATCAAACGTTTTCTTAGGAAGAGAAAATAATCTTGGTTTAAAAACAAGAAATCAAAAGTAAGAAAACAGCCTTAAAAGTTCACTCACAAAACATCTTGGTCATATTCGAGATATCCACTCCAGACCAGTGAGCTGAACAGCAATGGGATGCAGAAGACCAGTCTGCTGGAGGGGATACAGTCAGATTGTAAAAGGAAATCTTAAAGTAGACACCCAGGAGATGTAAAAAGAAAAAAAGAAAAAAAAAACGCATAAAAGTCAGAAAACAGCAGCTGGTGTTAACTCAGGGTCATCCTGACAAAAACATTTAAAGACAGCATGTTTTGTCTCAAGTTTGTGCTAAATAGGCCACGTTAAAAGCAAAGATATTCCTTAGCACTGATGTAAAACCTTTGTCTAAGACGTTATTATTTTCTGTAGCGGAAACGTCACATTAGCAGTTTAACTTGCTGTGTTAGCAGTAGCGGCAGCTATCTATGTGGGTCATCTCACAAATATAAAACAACCCGCCACACAACGCTCGTGTCGTTCGTGTAAGCCTCAACATTTCTTCTTCTAGTTATAAAATGAAAATAAGTGTTAACTTCTTTAAAGCACTCACAGTGTGTTCATGGTGTCCTCGAATGCCTCTCCATTAAACCTGCCTCTGTTCTCTGAGCAGGCGGTTATATTACAGTAGGACGCAGGGAGGTCACGTGACTTGTTTTCACGTGACGCGCAACAACGTGGTTGTAATTTTTTTCAATGTCTTATTTATTGACACTCCATTTTACAAAATACATTTTAATAAACACCTGTTTAATGCAACATTATTTTATTACATGTATTTAAATTTGAATGTTTTATTTTTTTTAATTTATGTACAGTAGAGTCAAACGTTATTGTGCAAAGTGTCAACTAACACAAGAAATTATTGAACTAATGAACTAATATATATATATATATATATATATATATATATATTTCTCTATATCAGA